>SMOI01000352.1:0-32285 GCA_008000375.1 Poteriospumella lacustris
CTTCAGACATTTTTAATCGAAATTAGTGAGCAACAAAACAAGTACAACTATTGCCGTATGCAATTGGTTTGTGAAGGTGGTTGAGACCAACCACCCGAGGGTTCGCCCGCACCGGAAGCCAAAGCGGCGGGGCAAATCTTTTTCGCGAGAAACGAATTCGTCGCGCGTGTGTCGCGACACCGCTTGTGTGGTGGCGATGGGCTTCAGTGTGGACAACCTCCCCACGAAAGTAAGAATGTACTATCAACGAATATCACCAAGGCAAGTACTTCATCCAGTCGCGAAACTGTTGGGAATTCTGGGTTTGGGACACGGATAGCCGTTTGCTTCTCTCTCGGTTCGTCTGTTGTTGTTCATCGATTCTATTCTATTCTACTCCTCTCTTCTACTCTATGATTTAGTTGGTAATTGGATAGGTTCACGAATTTGTGGCTTATCGGATTAATCTTGTAACAGGTGATAATTAGTTTGCCTTTTGCAGGATTACCAACACAAATTCGAAGCTTAGTGGAAGCAGCGAGGACAGTGCAAGAACGAAAGAAAAGTGAGCGATGACAGAAAGAGAAGAAAGAGATACAATGCCGAGGGCAACGATTGATGGTGACTTTGAAGATTTCAAAGATCGATTCACCATGTATGCGTCCAGTCATTTTGGATATGCTGGAAAGGAGTTTGAACTAAGAAAACCGATTACAAGAGACACTTTCTTTGGTGAAGATGTGGTCAACCCAGTAGTAAGGGGAACTGACAGAATTAAAGATGTCAACCCGGAAGATTACAAAAGCAGATTGAGTTCGGGATACAGAGAGTATGAACAATACAAAAAGGACAAGCAGAAGTTGTGTTCGAGTCTGATGATGTGCCTTGACAAACCGTTGAGGTCAGCTGTTACACAGCACGCGAATTATGATACAGCAAAATCGAGTGATGATATCGTAAAATTGTGGGATATTGTGAAGGATTGTGCAACGGGAAGCGGAGCACACAGCGTCTACGTCACTATGACGAAGTTTCTAAGTGCGAAGATGGAAGGAACCAGTAGCACCGACTATACGGAGTACATTAGGAAGTACAATGATCTGGTAGCCGATGTCAAAAAGATTGGGACAGATGCAGAGATATTGGAAAAGTTGTTCAACGCCAAGTTTATTGGAGGCTTAAACAAAGAAGTTTTCGTGGAACAGTTGAGAAGTATCTATGGAAGAACAGATTGGCCGCAGTATCGACCCCTACAGGAAGAGTTGACGAGATACATCAATGCAAGTAAAGGCATGGCGGACTCAGGTTTGTTGAAGAAAGACAACCCAGATGGAATCCAAGTAAACACTGGAAGAATCACCGGTGGAATGTTTCGTGGAGCATGTTTTAACTGTGGAGGAAAACACAGAGCGGTAGAATGCACAAAACCAAGACATAAGTGTGACGTGTGCGGAAGAAGTGGTCACCTTGAGGAATTCTGCAGAGAAAGAGACAACAAACAAGAAGATAAAAGCCCAGCAAGACAGGGAAGTGAGGAAGAAAAGCAAAAGAAGTTTGAGACAAAAGCGGCAGCGAAGCCTGCTGGAAGATTCACCAGATTCGATCGAAAGAAGACATTGCGTCTGGTCAAAGTGAAGAGATCACTTGTTGAAGAGGACCACATCCCGGAAGACGAGGATGATTTCTACTATGCAGAAATTGAAGATGATGATGTCATTAACATTGATGACGAAACGAGCGCCGGGTCCACGTACATCTCCAACAGATGTACCACGGTAACAGTCTTACCGTCGAGAGACGACAAAGACGATACGCCGGATACCACCTGTAGCCTCGCAAATACCAAAATGAAACCTTTGCTATTTGCCGTAGACTCGGGTTGTATTGGAGCCGGACACGTTGTCAATAACCCTGCGTTATTGACCGATGCCAGAAAGACTGACGTGTCTGTTCAAGGTTACGACGGGCAAACAACCGTGGCCAAACAGATGGGTCACGTCCCTGGCGTCGGACGTGCAGTCCTAGTGGAGGATGCACCAAACAACTTGTGTAACCTGCGCAAGTTGTGCGACGATATTGGCGGTCACTACTCGGGCGATAGTGACCACATGACCATCTTTGACGCCCAAGGAAAGGTGTTTGCAAAGGCAGTCGACCACGGTGACGGCTTCTTGTCCTTTGACTATCACCAAGTGAGAGACGGCTTGGGAACAATGGCCATCCGGGCCATTCAACAACGACGCCCAGAACACTTCACTCCAGAAGAAACTGAGCGCGCGAAGGACGCATATGAACTTTGCGCCAAAATGGGACACCCAGGGCTTAAATCCCTTCAACAATCCCTCGATGCTGGAGCATATGGTCCGACTCACTTAACAAGCCAAGATGTACGCAATGGTCATGCACTCTTTGGTCGTTGCATCCCATGCCTGGAAGCAAAAATGAAGAGACTTCGAGAGGAGTCATCGGTGACAAAACCTGCATCATCGATTGGAGAGTGTGTCTATGTCGACATTATCCCCTACACTGGATGCAAGAAGATCCCCGCGATTGGTGGATTCATTGGTGCGATCTTCTGCGTCGATGAAAAGAGTGGCTTTGTCCACCTACAAGGCATAAAGTCGAAGAGTGAAGTACTCACGGCTATGAAGAGCATGGTGGCGACTTTCAACACTTACGGTCATAAGGTCCGTAAAATCGTCACAGACGACGAAAGCTCATTCACCGCTCACGTGCAGGAGCTTGCGCGTTGGCAAATCCAGTTGTCTTCGACACCCGCGGGATTGCACAATAAACGCGCAGAGCGATACATTCAAACGTATAAGCAGAGGAGAAACGCAATCCTCGCGTCGCTTCCTTACCAACTGCCAGAAGGAAAGCTCGAACACGAGCTAGCCATCGCAACTGTTCGCGCCATGAATGCATCGTGCAACAGCGTCTCTCAGGCCCGGACGCCATTCGAGCTCTTGACGGGACAGAAGCCACACATCCCACGATCCCTGTTTGGACAGCCAGGGTTGTGCTACAATCCCAACCCTATGGGAGGAGCACCAAAGGGACAATGGTGTATTTTCTTGGGACAACGTGGTAACGAACACCGCAACAATATCCGCGTGTTCATCCCCCACACGGGCACTGTATGCAGCCGATTGCGCTTCGAACCCACCAACACGTACCCGTCGGAATGGGGGTATGCACCACGCCTCCAAGTGGCCCCGCGTCAGGCAGGACCAGCGACACCACCAGTGACACTTGCCCCACCGGAGCCTTCTAAGTCGTGGCGACCAGAGGTCAATCTGCCTACGCCAAACATGAACGTCCAAACTGGCGACTCGCTCGTCTCACCCGACGTTCATACCAGCGTTTCAGACGGCCCAGTCGCGGCATTGCCCCACCAGCGTGTGCGTCAGGAGGGTGGAGATCGGCGCGGTGATCCAACCATCGATCCAACGCTGCCTTTCCTCGCCCCGGCACCGGCACCGGCACCTGCACCTGCACCTATACCACAGGTACAGGAACCACCGGCCCCTACACCGGATCTGGATAGAACCCACCACGCAGAGGTGACACCACTTGCAGCACCTCAGGAGGGTGCCATGCGAGGTCCAGATGCCGCACCCACTGGAAGGGTAGCAAGACCCAGGCGATCAACGGCCGTCAACCACGACTACAACCGGTTGAGCAAGGTTGGGACCACAGTAGCCTCGAGCAAATTGAGCCATTCTCCACATCCATTCCTGAAAGTGTACCGCGTTAGCCTTGGGCAAGCACTACAAGACCCGACCAGACTTACCGACACCATCGATGCGGCTCGCAAAGAACTGGTACACTTGTATACTACTTTACAAGCGCTGAAGCCTGTTCGCTACAAGGACATCCTAGACAGGAAACAAACGAGACACATCATCAATGGACATTTGTTCTTTAAGGATAAGTTTGCAGCGGACGGCTCTTACCTTGGACGAAAGGGCCGCCTGGTCATGAATGGAAATGAAGAATCCCCCGACGACCTTGAAGACACGAGATCACCAACAATAAACCCAATTAGTTTGTTGACAGCTTTATCGATTGCTGCACACTACCTACCCAAAGTGTGAAGTAAGCACCTACGATGCTATCAGTGCGTTCGCTACAACCAACATGAGAGAAAACAAAACGATCATCGTTCGGATTCGAGGCAAGCTTGTGATTCTAATGAAAGAAGTCTTACCAGAGTTGGAGGTATACGACCACCAAGGTACATTGTTCTTCTACCTCACGAAATTCATGTATGGACTGGCCGAAGCTGCAAGAGCCTTCTACGATAGAGTCCATGGTATATTGGTTTCCTTGGGCTTCAAACGCAGCGAGGTGGATGAAGGCTTGTTTGTTAAGAAAGTCGACGGGACACAGCAAGTACACACTGTCTGCCTCCACGTGGACGACATCCTTTCGCTAGCACCAAACACTGATGCACGAAAAGCACTGGAACAAGGCTTGAAACAACATTTTGGACTAAAAGAACAACACGGAAGTGATATATCTTACCTGGGACTAGTGATAAAAAGGACCAAAACGGGTGACATATCGGTATCACAAATCGGATACACTCAAGACATCCTAAAACGGTACAAGGACGACATCGATAATAAGACTTCAAAGATTCCTGCATCAACAGAATTGATCAAGCACGAAGAAAACCCCTTACCGTTGAAAAACAAATCGAAGTATCTTTCAGCCGTGATGAGCTTGATGTATTTGGCAAAACTTACAAGGCCAGATACCTTGATGCCAGTTTCGTTTCTCGCGACAAAGTCACAAAATCCATCTGTGAAGAACCATCAAGACTTAGTGCAAGTGATGAGATACCTCAACGCAACAAGAACGGCTGGCTTACTTTTTGAAACGTCTGCCGCGATGACGAGGCCACACAGGCATCGCCATAAAATTCGGCAATACTGTCGTGGCGACGAGATCTACAAAGCAAAAGATACAAGCAAGATCCTCCACAGAGGCTGAGCTCATTGCAGCAGAGGAATGCGCGACGTATGTTCCTTACCTTCGCAAGTTGTGCCAGGAGCTCGGCGTGCCACAACGTGGGCCATTAGTCATGGGACAGGATAACAAGTCCAGCATGTTCATAATGGTTCAAGGTGGACAGTTCCAACGAGTGAAGCACATGTTAAGTCGTATCTCGTACCTGAGATCAATGGTCGACAGCAAGGAAATACAACCGAGCTACGTTCCGACGAAAGACATGGTCGCAGACATGCTGACAAAACCGCTGTCAGCAAAGCTACTGCAACATCACAAGTTACTACTTGGGATGATGGACTGCTGAAACCGAGCGGCAAAGTGCCATGGGAAGCAGAGAAGAGCAGGACGAGAACCAAATCCCAGCAGAATAGGAAACAGGAACAGCGACAACACTTGACGAAGGGAGCATTACAAAGGACAACCCTGCTCCTCATCCCAGCTTGGCCAGAGCCAGGACAAGGCCATCGATACTCCACCTTCGTCAACTCAAGCGCACAAGGACGCCCAAGTTGACGGTGAAGGTCACTTGTCAAGTGTGTCATTCCTGTCCATGATTCTCTTGGACAAATTGGATATCATCCGACTTCTTTCTGCTCGCCATTTCAGGCAATTAATTTATGATTCTACGGACATTGACCCTCATCAAAGAATGGATGAAACAATGCACCGAGATGGTATTTGTTTGATGTTTCCCAGAGGAAAGGCTGGGAAGAACCGCTGTTGCTGGGAGGATTCCCAGACAACCCAGACAAACCGCTGAGAAGCGGAGGGTGTGTTGGGAATTCTGGGTTTGGGACACGGATAGCCGTTTGCTTCTCTCTCGGTTCGTCTGTTGTTGTTCATCGATTCTATTCTATTCTACTCCTCTCTTCTACTCTATGATTTAGTTGGTAATTGGATAGGTTCACGAATTTGTGGCTTATCGGATTAATCTTGTAACAGGTAATAATTAGTTTGCCTTTTGCAGGATTACCAACACGCAGACGCCCACAGCGATGCCAGCACGCCAGTCGTTTTCTCGGTATTTTCTAGGCATTCCTGGGTAACTCTGGGAAAGATCTGGGCTGCCTCTCACGAGGGCAGTGAGACGACGACACTGCTGTCATCGATATGTTTTATTTACTTACTTGCTTTACGTTAATAATTAGTTTCGACGTATCTGAGCTTATGAACTCGAATTACGAACGTACAATCGCACCCAAAAAACGACTACACATCCGATGATGCGTTTGCGTATTGTTTACCCATCCAAGGCATCAGATAGGGAGTCGTAACCGTCGTTTTCATCGACCGATTGTCGTGACCATGCACTTGCCCGCATCTCTGCATCCCACTGTGGAAACGCTACATTTTCTTCCTTCTGTTTCCCGCAACCACCGAACATGTTGGTGCAAGTGACCACTCGCGATACGTCCCAAGTCAACAACGACTGGTTGAATGCTCCCGCACCACGAAACATGCCGTCCATTGCTCGAACTTGCGACACGTCCCATCGTGACAACGGCTGGTTAAACGACCTCGCTCCCCGCCACATTTCGCTCATGTTTCGCCCACGACTCACCGACCAACCCGACACATCCTGATTGAACGAAACCGCCTCTCTAAACATACCGCGCATGTTCACCACTGACGAGACGTCCCAGCTGCCCAACGGCTGATTGAACTTGGAACATCCCGAGAACATCTCGCTCATGTCTTCGACACGCCCCATTGACCAATTGCCAATCGCCTGGTTGAACCCTGAACAGTCCCGAAACATGCGTCCCATACATCGCACTTTAGATACATCCCAACGGTCGAGCGGCTGATTGAAGAGAATGCAGCCATCAAACATGCCTCGCATATCGGTTACCTGGCTGACGTCCCAGGTACCGATGTTGCCATTAAACTGCGGAGTGCAAGTGCGCGAGCCGGCGAACAGTTTTTGCATCGATGTCACATGGCTTACATCCCAACGAGACAAATCTGCATTGAAACAGTGCTCCTTGTAAAACAGAAACCTCATGCTGGTCACTAGTCGTACGTCCCACAACTCGATCGGACCCCATCGATCGTCCTTCCGATAGTTTTGAATTGCATTCCTTATGGTTGCATCAGTGAGAGGTTCCCACAGTGTCCGTCGTATCTCACGGCGAATGTCAGTTGGAAACCGCTCACACAGGCCATGCAAAAATATTTGTAACGGCAGCCGATCCATATCTCCGTCTGCAAACAGCACCGTCTCGGGCAGGAGACCAAAGCAACGACCACGGGGGCGCAAGATACTGGCGAAGGTTGCATCAAACATGTCCTTGATGATAGTATTCTGCTGTACGACCCATGAGCACAACGATTGCTGAAATGAACCGGCGTCACGAAACATGTTTGACATATCCATAACGTTGGTCACATTCCATGTGTCTAGCGGCTGGTTAAACATTCCGGCGAGGCAGAACATGCAGTTCATATCCTGCACAGAGGATACGTCCCATGCGTCCAACGGCTGATTGAATGCCAGCGTAGCGGCAAACATATTCGACATGGTCGTCACGTTGCTGACATCCCATGTCACCAACGGCTGATTGAAAGCCTCGGCACCGGAAAACATACCACTCATATCGCGTACCCGTGCTACATTCCATGCGTTTAAAGGCTGATTGAATGCCAGCGTATTAGCAAACATATTAGACATGGTCGTCACGTTGCTGACATCCCATGTCACCAACGGCTGATTGAAAGCCTCGGCACCGGAAACCATACCACTCATATCGCTCACCAAGGCTACATTCCATGTGACCAACGGCTGGTCGAAGTTAACAGCATTGAAAAAGAGGAAGGACATATCTGTGACATGCGATGTGTCCCAATTTTCGAGAGGCTGGTTGAACGACAATGCCCTTTCAAACATCGACACCATATTGCCTACGTTAGTTACGTTCCAAGTGTTCAACGACTGATTGAACGCCTTGCAGTTCATAAACATCCCTGCCATGTTTGTCACATTGCTCACATCCCATCGACTGATGTCCGCGTTAAAATCAACTCGATTCCCAAACAAGAACGACATGCACGTCACGCCACTGACATCCCAATCTCCGATGGGACCATAGACTACCAGCGCTTGCTTCCGATTGCAAAACCATACCTCGATGGCCCCACGAATTGTGGCATCGGAAACGGTGGCGAAGTTGGATGCATTCATTGTCGTGACAGAGGTTTCACTGTGTCGTTTTCTCGATTTCAATGTGTTTTGGTTTGATTTCAATGTCAAAAAGGCTCGTTCACCAGCTCTCTCTTGTCACCAGAGGTCCAACGAAAAGGAGGATTCGAGGAAAGGGTGTCAACCAAGGAAGGAAAGGAGGGTGCTTCTAGAAAGGGCTTTAGTGTGAAGAGTCATCCCTCGAATGCGTGCGACAAGGCCGTGTCCTTTGTGTCACTTGTGCCACCTGTGTCACCTGTGTCACCACTGTCTTCTACACACTACTTGGGGTGTGTCGCCTTCTCCAGCCAGGCGCGTGATTTGAGCGTTGGTATACTCTACTGCATGACCATATATTTATTACTCACGAGGGGAGTTCGCTTGGGAGATTCGCTGCCTTTTGCTCCCCTGTTCAAACGAAATGTTTGCGACTTTATGAGAAATAACTTGGCCTGGGTTCCTGTTCACCGCGTTTTCGAAGTTTCGAGTTTTCGGGGAGATGGCAAATGAGGTGAATCAACCAGAATGATTTGAGTGTACGATCCTCTGCATGCATTTTTGAGTATGCATTTAGTCCAGATTGTAACTGACATTGTCCCTCAATCCAGATTGAAGATCCCAATGACTCCCCAAACATTGACGCAACCACCAACACCAAATAACTTTAAGGCCTCTTAGATTGGAAGTATAGTGTACTTTTGCAAAGGACGTTTATCAGAGTCCACATCAGGAGATGCAGAAGATGCAATATGAGAAGATGGTGGAGTCAGGACTTCGTGTCGCTTTTGTTGAGGTTGACGTCGACGTCGGCGGTTAAATGCGCTGACTCATCGTCATTCCACCAGCCAACTGGGATGCTTTGTGTCATCGCTGGTGTGATTGTTTTTCAGTTTCGAAACAGCCGTGGGAAGACGGGGGCTAGGTTGGATGTAAGCTTACTGGCGGAATGGAAACTGTCACCATACGCAAGAAACTACTGTGCGCAACTATATGAGCACATCCACCTTTTTCTATATTGTTAGGGTTTTCCCTCCCGGACACGAACCAGCCGTGCAACATGTTTTAGCTGGCGTTCTCACGACAAATACAACATACAACGTACAACCTATGAACTACGCTTTGCAAAAACTCTCTTTTGCCTATCGATGGGCCTATCGAGCTTCCTGTTGGCCGGGTGTTGGCCTCCAAACCCCTCGGGTTAATCGGTCGATGGCTTCTTCGCTTTCGCCAACACCTCCAGAATCTTGTTGTACACGACCATGGCACAGCCATTCGCCATAAACGACCGCGCCAAACCCGGTGCCAACCCACGAAACAACGCGCCACTGCGAATGTTGCCCCACAACAACTGCCCAAAGGATTTGTTCTCAAAGTTGCCCGATTGAATCTGTGATTTCACGACGTCGATGGGCCATATCGTAAACCAAGCCAGATTCGAACAGATCGCCCCCGTCAGGAACGGTCCCAGTCCACCGGGCACCAGTTGTTTCGAGATATCCACGTACACCACAAAGGAACTGAACAAAAACGAATTGCGAAACATGGTCGCACCGGATCCCGAGAGCAGTTCTCGGAATTGCCAGGCATGATCGACTTGAATACGTGTTTTGATGAATTCAAACGGTGCTTCCACGACCCCACGACCGACCCCACCGGCAAAACCGGCCACAACCACTTGGGGATCCAACATCTTGAAGAAAACACGATGCTCGGGCTCGGTCGCACCAAACTGCCCCCGTAGTTTGGACAGGGCAAACTCATACACCCCAAATTGGGCCGATCGAAACAAGGATCCACCCAGCAGAATGACGGTTCCGCCTTTGTACAAGCCAGCCAGTCCTTCGTGGGCAATGATCTCCTTCGCCACTTTCCAACTGCTCACTTTGGTGGCTGGATTCCCGGACAACGCTTGCATTCGTGTTTTAATTGTATCCAACGGCTGTCCAACCAACACATTGGTCGCACCGTACCCCAACCCGGCGATGAACGTATCCAATACCATCTCTCTCTCCACTCACCAAGCAAAAGAAAGAAGATAGCTTTACTGTTTTTTTCACCGACAGACAAGAGATTGAGAGAGGTGAGGAGAACCTCCAGGACTGTGTAAAAGATGATGTGAAGTGTTGTTTAGCCATGTTTGGTGTTCGCCTTCTTCTCTTCTTGTCGAACCGTCGAACCCCGACCGTCATCGTCATCGTCGTCGTCATCAATCGCCATCGTCGTCTTGATCTGCCGATCGACGTTTCATTTTGTTTTCAAAGTTCTCTCCGTTGTACATATCCGTTCCAACACGTTATCATAGATAGGCATTGCATATGAGTTTGAAATCGTACATCTCGCTCCGCCGATGGCTGGGAAAATCGCCACTGCGACAGCAGAGACGGCCGCCTGTCTCTGTCTCTTCATGATGCGACGGAAAGATCATCAAAGATCATAGTTTCCCAGCAGAGCTTGATCGCCTTCCGTTCCGTGAGTTGTAGTACCAGTGTTGAGGGAGCGGCGCGGGGTCGAAGGGGAGGTGGCAGAAAGGATGAAAAAAGCCTTCGACAACCTGTTCGGAAAGAAACCATCTGCGGCTACGGCAACCACAGACGAAGCCCAATCTCCCTCAACGTTCAGTAAATCTGATAGTCCTTTAATCAGTTCAAAAGAAACAAACAAAGCCAAAATGGAAGCGGGAGCGAGTAAAAAGAAAAAAATGGTCAGAGCATCGGTCACGAAAAACATTTCCAACTTCGCCGCCTCGTTGACCAATCGAGAAGTACGCAGCTCTTCCGATGATGATGACAGTGACGATGACAATGAGGGAACCGTGCTTGCCAGTGAAATGGCGGCCTCCGAGGTTCGGGAGGAAGCCGTGAAATGGGAAGCGATGCAACGTTCGCGTAGCGCATCGTTTGCCTCCGTCGACTGGCCAACGGTACTCCAACCACCAGCAGTGAAAGCCAGTGATGAAGCGGCAGCATCATCCGTGGAGGAAGATCTAGAGTTCCGCCGACGAGCGGCGATTCTGGACGATCTACGTGACACGGTCGCCAACCTGGCGATGCTCTCCCAGCACGAGCAACCACAACTACAGCCACAGCTACAACTACAGCCACAGCCACAGCTCTACACAGGGCAGCCCGCAGACGATGCCTTCGTCCTACCGATGTATCCGTCGCTGTCGCCGCAAATGCAAATGCAAACGCAGGTCGATGTCGCCGAGGCGTATCGCTCGCCTCCGATGCAGATGCAGACGCAGATGCAGGTGCAGCTGGAGTATCAACCTAGCTATCATAGCAGCCGCAGCAGCGACCTCAGCAGCAGCAGCAGCAGCTACAGCTACAGCAAGCGCGCGCAGCCGTCGCCGCGCCTTTTCGCGTCGAAGTCGGCGGCCGTCCCACCACCTCCACCGCCACCGCCACCGCCGTCGTTGACGAAGGAGACGCTGCTTCGTTCTTCGCGTCGCTCCGCTGCGTCTCCGACGGACCACCACGTCAGTTCGGCGATGCAGATCCAACCGCTATCGTCCGGCGATACAGATCCAAGTGCCACCGCCGCGCGTGGGCGACGGTCTCGTGCGACGGTCGCCGCGACGATTTCGGACAAAGCGACCGCCTCCTCTGGCGGTGGTGGTAACGTTGGCTTTCTGCAGAGTTTACTGGCACCGTTTGCGTCGTCGTCTGCGTCTCCGGCGACGGCCAAGGCGACCACGACGGCTGCGACTGCTACGACGGCTACGGTGACAGCGAAGAGCGCGGCGGTGGCATCGTCGTCCGGCGTCGTCACCGTGAAACCGACGTCGGCGGTTGCGGTTGGCAGGAAACCGCCGCCGGTCACGGTTGGCTACCCATCGGACCGTTTGGAAAGTAGCGCGTACGGCAACGAGAAACGGGCGGAGACAGCGGCTGCAGCAACAGTAGCAACGGTGGCAGTGGCGGTGGCGGTGGAACCGTCCGCGCAGGCTACGAAACCCGTCTCCACCGATGCCACCGCCACCGCCACCGCCACCGTATCGGATCCTTTCGACGACGACGACGACGACCACGTCACGTTCATTCCGGAAAGCAATCCACGGCCCCGGAACGAAGGTGTACGGAGCCTGCGGCCCACGACGTCGACGACGGTCGGTGCACCGTTCAGCCACCACCGACAACGTCGAATACTCCTCGACCCCAAGCAGCTCACGTCACGCACGTCACGCACGTCACCACTGCCACCGCCACAACTGGCAACGTGGGACAACGCGTCGTTTGAACCGCAAAGCAACGAAACGGTCGTCGCGTTACAAGCGACGATTGACATCGCCGCGACCACCGCTAAGGCCACCACCGCTTCTGTCACGGTGATGGATGACGCGGCGCACGAGAAGGCGGCACGGCCCGTTGTGACCATCGAACCGCCACTGTCACCGTCACTGTCACCGTCACTGCCACCTGCGCGACCGCCCGCCACCACGCCGACGGCGCTGTCGGCGCCCGCTGCTGTCGTCACTGTCTCCGCCGCTGCTGCCGCCGCCGTCGCCAAGCCACCGTCTCGGCCGTCTCCAGAGACGCGGGAGATGGACGTCGGCGACAGTGAAACCGACGGCGGCGGTGACAGCGACGGCGGCGGTGACAGTAGCGACGGCGACGGGTCGTACGTGGCCGTGTCGCTGTCGTCGTCCTACGACGTCGACGAGAACGACTATTTCCCCGCGTCCGCCTCGTCCTCCGCCGCCGCCGTGGCCAAGCGACCGACCGTGGCCGCGGCGCCAGCAGCGGCGGCTGCTGCTGAGACGCCGCCGCCAGTGGCAGCCGCAGACGATGACGACGATAGCGACGGTGGCAGCGACAGCGGTGGCAGTGGCAGCGGTGGCAGCGAGGACTCGGTGACGCGGAGCCGTCGCCTGTACCGCCAGTTGGACATCGTCCGCGGGGCACGGTCGGTCGCCGCGTTGGTGCGCGACATTCACGAGCACCGCGTGCTGAAACCGTCGCAGGTCGCTGCCGCCACCGCCACCGCCGCCACGTCGCGTGGCGCTGCACCGGCGGCGGCAGCAGCGGCGGTGGCCTTGTCACGGCCATCGCTACCGCTGCCACCGCCGCTGGCGGCGCCGCCGATGGGCTCTCGCGTCGTGACGGATCTCTTCGACCCCCGCGCCCTCTTCGCCGCTGCCTCCGCCGCCTCCGCCGCGTCACCGTCACCGTCACCGGCGTCGCAAGAGCAGCTACGGTACCGACGGCGACAGCTGCGCCTGCATCGCGCCTGGACCCTGCGCTACGTCGCCCCGCAGCTGCCGTTCTTCCTCTCCACCGCCACCGCCACCGCCACCGCCGCCGTTGACGCTGCCGCTGAGGCTGAGGCTACACGGCGACGCATCGTGACGGTGACGGCGGCGGCGTACGCGAAGCTCGCGCGCTGCACGTTTCGCCTCCGCCGCGTCGTGCAGCCGGGCCTCACCGCCGCCGACATCGCCGCCGCGCTCTGGCAGCGCCTCGTCGCCTTCTACGCCGCCAACGCGCCGCCGCTACCGATGGCCGACGATGCCCTCCGCGACGGGGGCGGCGACGGGGCCGGCGACGAAGAGGGCGACGCGGTGGAGCGCCAACGGCAGCGCCAGCAGCGTCGCCAGGCGGTGGTCGTCGCCTACGTCGCGTCCCGCGTCGGCGTCTTCGTCGAAGTGCAGCAGCCGTCGACGGGCGGCGGCAGTGGCGGCAGTGGCGGCAGCGGCGGTGGGCTGTTCGCGCCGACGAAGGTGACGCTCTGGCTGCCCTCGCACCTGACCGCGACACCGGCCACGACACAGGCCACGACACCGGCGACGATCGCGACGGAGATGGCGGCCTGGGACACGCTGATGGCGCAGCTACGGCGCGGCGACGTCGTCGTCAAGGGCGTCGCCTTGGCGCTGAGCCACCGGAGCCACGACGACGCGGCGGGGGCGATGCCGATGCCGCCGATGCCGCCGCTGCTGGCGGCGCTGGACGACGCGTGTCGCGAGTACGCCGCCCTGTGTCCCGCCCCGTCGCTGCCACCGTCGCTGCTGCCACCGTCGCTCGCTGTGGACGCAGCCACAGCCACAGCCACCGTCGCCGTAGCGGGGCCGCGCGACGACCACAACCCCGACGGCGACCCCTCCGACCCCGACTCCTCCGGCGGCGAGATACCCGAAGACGCCCTCACCAACGGTAACGGTAGCGGTAACGGCAGCGACTGGGCCACCGCCGCGTGGCGCTTCGCCATCGTCGACCCCGCCGCCGTTGTCGCCGCTGCGGCTGCTGCGGTAGCGGCCCCGGGTCGCTCTCCCCACCGCCACCGTTACCGGCAACGCCACCGCGACGGTCACGGTCACGGCCAGCGCCCAGCGCCGTTGATGGAGCAGCAGCCCGACAGCGACCCCTCCGACCCGGACAGCTCCGGCGGCGAGATCCCCGCCCCCGACGACGCCCCCGACGACGCCAACGCCACCGTCGCTCTGCTGCCGCCGCTGCCGCAGCGGTCGTTGCCTCCGTCGCGTGGCTCAGCGCCACCGCCGCCGCCGTCGCCGTCCCCGCCGATGGAGCAGCAGCCGGACAGCGACCCGTCCGACCCCGACTCCTCCGGCGGCGAGATCCCCGAAGACGCCGCCACCGCCGCAGGGCCCCGCAGCCACCGCAGCGGCAGCCACCGCAGCGGCAGCGACCGCGCAGCGTCGTCGTCCCCGTCACAGTCGTCGCAGTCGTCGCAGTCGTCGCAGAGCCACGCGACGTTCGATCGTCGTGTGACGGCGACGCTGTCGATGGCGGCCGCCTCCGCCGCTGCCGCCGCGTCCGCCGCTGGTCGAAGCACCGACGGCAACGGCTACGGCGACGGCGACGGTGCCAGCGACGAAAGCGACGACGGCTTCGACGACTTCCGCTGGCCCTTCGCCCTCACCGACGACGCCGACGACGGCCACCGTCACCGTCACCGACACCGTCACCGATCGCATCGCTCTGGCCGCCATCGCAGCGGCGGCGGTAGCGGTGGCGGTAGCGGTAGCGGTAGCGGTGGACCCCGCGACGACCACAACCCCGACGCCGACCCGTCGAGCCCCGACTCCACCGGCAGCGACATTCCCTCCGACGGTAACGGTGGCCCGGACGGTGGCCCGGACGGTGGCTCTGATGGTGGCGGTGGCTCTGGCGACGCAGTCGACGCGACGGGTGGCCGTCCGGACCCGCTGGCGCTGCCCGCGACCCAGCTGCAGCTGCAGCTCCAACCGACCGACGGCAGTGGCGGCAGTGGCGGCAGTGGCGGCGGTGTGCGGTGGACGAAGCTACCGTCGCCGTGGCGCACGGTCCTCCTCGCCACTTGGACGCCGCCACCGGAGCCCCACCGAACCCCCACCGCCACCTCCGCGGCGGTGCCCGTCGCGATCAAACTGCTGCCACTGTCACCGTCACCGTCACCGTCGGTGGCGTCGAAGTGGCGCGACGAGTTGGCGCAGCTGCGGCTGCTCGGGCACCTGTCGCCGTCGTTCGTCGCCTACCGCGGCTACTGCTGCCTCTCTACCGCTGCCCCTACCGCTGCCAAGGAGCCGCAGCGTCTGTACCGCGGCGTGGTGGTGGACTACCACGCGTACCACCTGGCGCTGCCCGCGGTGCGGCAACGCGTCCCACCGCTGCGCACGTTGCGATGCATCGTCGAGGCGGTGCGCCTCGTCCACCGCGAGGCGCTCGTCTGGGCGACGGAGGATCGTGCGCGGTGGCTGCATCCGTCGCGGATTCGCATCGCCACCCCACCGCCACCGTCACCGTCACCGTCACCGCCACCGCCACCGCCACCGTCACCGTCGCAGGAGGCGCAGCGGTGGCGCTGGGACGACGCGGAGACACCGCCGCAGGTGAAGCTGTGTCCCGCCGGCGGCTGGCTCTTCCACCGTCGCGGTCACCGTCACGGTCACCGTCACCGTCGCAGTGACCGTGACCGTCACGGTCACGGTCACGGTCACCGTCAGCAGCGGCTGCCGTTTCAGTGGTCGTCCGATGCGACGGACGCGACGGTAACGGCGACGGTAACGGCGGCGGCGGTGGCGGAGGGGCTGGCGCTGGACATGCGACAGCTGGGGCAGCTGATGGCGCTGTGGGTCAACGGCACCGGCAGCGGCAGCGGTAACAGCAGCGGTAACGGCAGCGGCGGGGGCTGTGGCGGGGGCAACGGCTGGCTGCTCGGCGACGCGGAGCTGCAGCGCGAGTGGCGCTTCTGGGCCCAGTGGCTCTGCGAGTCCGCCGACACCGCCACGGCCACCGCCACCGCAACGGCCACTGGCACCGCGACAGAGGCGGCGACGGAGGCGACGGCCGCGTCGCTGGCGTCGACGTGGGCGGCGCTGGCGACGTGGCTCGACGGCAAATGCTCCGCCGCCGACGCCGCAGCGATAGGTGCCACCGCGACGGCGGCGGACGTGGTCTACGCGCAGCAGCTGCAGCTGCAGGCGCAGGCGAAGGCCAAAGCGCTGGCCCTTGACGAGGCGACTCCCGACGACCCCGACGACCCCGACGACGACGTCGTCGTTGTCGTCGGCACCGCGACGGCGACAACGACCGCGACACCGACGCGGCGACGCGTTGCCACCACCGGCGACGCCGCCGCCACCGTCGTCGACGAAGACGCCGACGACGGAGCCGACGCTGACGTCGACGAGGCTCCGTCGCGGTCGCGGTCACTGCAGCCGCCGCCGCCGTCGACGCCGTCGCGGGGCAAAGTGAAGGCGACGTCGACGGTGGCGCTGCGCCGCGCGGTGCACGTGCAGGCGGAGGGCCTGCGCCAGGTGGCCGCCGCGGAGGGACACCACCTCCACCTCCACCGCGTTACCAGCAGCGCCCCCAGCGGCAGCGGAGGGTCCACGGCGTCGCCGGCAGAGGCGCACGACACGGCAGCGTCCCCGCCACCGCCGCCATTGTCAACGCCACCGCCACCGCCACCGTCGTCGGTGTCTCCGGCGTCGTCAGCGCCGCCTACGGCGACCCCGTCGCCCGCTAACACCGCCGACACCGCCGCTGCCACTGCCACTGCCACTGCCACTGCCACTGCCACTGCCGCAGACGAGGCGACGTTCTTCGTGACGGAGGACAGCGCCTTCCGCGGCCACACGTCCGGCCGCCGCGGCGCCTGGTACCACGGGCAGTTCGGACACGCCGGGGCCACCGTGTGGGTCTCGCCCGCCGAGATCGACGAGTTCCGCCACCGACCCTGCCCCCACTGCGCCCACGCTGCCACCCGACGGTGACAGTAGCGGGTAGCGGGTAGCGGTGGCGATGGTGGTGGTGCTGTGTGACTGCCGTCTACCGGACGTCTCACCGTTGTAGAACCACCCACCCTCACCGTCTGTCTGTCTGTCTGTACAGCGCTGTAGACGAAGCGCGGTGATTGTATGTCTCTGTTGAACACGCAGTATTTCGTTTCTTTCTTTCTCGCTCGTAAGCCACGGTAACGAGCGGTGTATATACCCCTGACGAGCCGTCGAGCCGTTGAGATACAGTAGATTCCGTTGCGACGCCTGTGGTGTACCTGCACTGTACAGTAGGTGACGTGCGCTAAGGGCTGGGACAGGAGGCCTTGATGCTGTTGTTGTTGGTGGTGGTGGTGGTGGTGTATATTGTGTTTAGAGTCGGGGCGAGAGCCGTCGTCGTCGGCGATGGAGGAGTATCACGCAAACATGAAACGGTTTCCCAACAAACGTGGACAAATCTCCCACGGCGCAGACCAGCAACCGACACTGCTTTGAGCCCTCCGGATTGTCCATATATTATATCCAACCGCAGATTCTGCAGAGTTCTCTTCTTCCTCTCTCTCTCGTCTCTGTCTCGTGGATTCCTAACAAACACCAAAAGAGGGTCCTTCGAAGAAGGACCCGAATGTGATCACAATCGAAATACTCTGTCTGTGTAGGAATTTTGAGCTTTTGAGAGAAAATGCCCAAACAGATTTTGTTGTTTTTGGATGGCACATCCAACGACTCGAATCGAAACGACTTTGATTCGAACATCACAAACGTGTACAAGTTGTTTTGCAACATTCGAGGCGCCGTCCAAGGTGATGTTAATCCCAGAAGGGATTTTCAGAAAAAAGTCTGCCCTGGACAGGTGGCGTTCTACGTGTGGGGTGTCGGGGCGGTTGAGGACTATTTGTGGCAGTTGTGGAGACAAGCAGTAGCGAGCGACTTTGAAGAACGTTTGCTGACGGGCTATCAGTTCATCGCTCGTGAGTACGAGGCAGACGATGAAATAATCCTCATCGGTTACAGTCGTGGAGGGTTCGCGGCTCGCGCTTTAGCCGATTGCATCTGCACTATGGGTGTCCCGCAGCGTTTGTTGAATGATCCAGATGCAAATTCGAGTGCCAATGCAGTTCACATTGCGGCTGAATGCAGTCGGTGCTGGACAGAATACACCACAATACCTGTGAATGACCGATTAATGCGACAACCCAGAAACCCTGTGCATATCAAGGCGGTGTGTGCCTTCGATGTGGTGGCCGGTCCGGGCCTCGAAGGACTATTCGTGAGGCCATACGTAATTGACGGTATTCACCAAAACATTGGCCATGTGTTCCATGCTGTAGCACGTGACGAAACACGGTGGCTTTTCGAGCCAACGCTGTGGCGAGTTGAAAATGATCGAAGACTTCAACAAATGTTGTTCCCAGGATCGCATGCAGATGTCGGCGGCGGGTACAAAGATGATTTTCACAGCTATGCATCGAATGTCGCGTTCAATTGGATGAAAAAGAAAATGATGGGCGTTGGTGTTCAGTTTACTAACAAGAAACTGAAAAAGATAGGTGGAAATGCTCCGCCGGTGATTCACCGTCCTTGGAAGACGTTTCCGTATTCGTGGATGTGGAAACCACCTCGACCACGGGACGCCTGTGTGGAGCACGGTAGTGTGCATGTGAGAAAGCGTAAAGATGGGCCCGAAGCGGATACAGACGTTGCGATAACCAGAATTGAAATTCCTACTGTTCCTTACACGTAGGGTCTACGCACCCACTTTTCATCGCATGTTATGCCCCTTCCGCAATCCTCTTTCTGTTATCGTTGTCGTTCTTGTTCTCGACTGCCTGTCCTGTTGTGCTGGTTGCAGTTATTGGTTGTTTTGGTGGTGGTTGTTGATTTTTGTTGGTTATCTTCTTCTGTCCCGGCCCCCGGTCTGTCCATCACGTTGGCGCGGGACATCGACATCTGCCTCCATTGTCGTCGTCATCCATGGTCATGTTGTTACTCCTTCTCTGGTTCTGTCTCTGTGGTTCTGTCTCTGGTTCTGTCTCTGGTTCTGTCTCTAGTTCATTCTCTTGCACCTGTCTTTCTATCCCCATTACGTGACTATCCATAATGTCCATAATGTTGGAACGTTTAGCGTTGGTGCTACCTTCTCTTCTCCCTCCAGCCGTCTGCTCAGTCGTTATGCTTCGGTTTGCTCTCTTCGTTTGCTGTTTTGTTCTGGTCTGCCTTAACTTGTCGCTTATTTCGTCTGTTATTCCTACTATTCTTAAGGTCAGTTAGTCTTGGGCGCGTGGCATGAGTGTCCCCACCTAATACCCACCGGACCCTCTGTCCGCCGTCCTCTGTCTTCTTATCGTTATTTCCTCCTGTCCAATCGTTAATCGTGTGTACGGCGGCCCCGCCTCGCTTCGCGTCCCTTCGCTACATCGCAAGCAACAACCCCCCCCCTTCCCGTCTCGACGGGGCCTTCTGAACGTTTTTGTCACCTCCCGTGTAACCTCAGAATCGTAATTTGTGCAGAGGAACCACAAACGTTGCTAAGGGCCCAATTCTCCTCTTTGGATTTCGTCGTTCCGGTTGGTTTGGAACGTTTCAGAAGTACAGTACATTCCCCCCCGCACGTGTGCGGCTCAATGTACAGTATCACCCGCACATGCACGCACCCACACAGGAGATTTGTACACCCGCAGTCAGCCAACACTGGATAACACGGAGAACCAGGCTTTTTCCATACCACCTGGAGTTTGTTATAGCGATTTCCGGATTAGTTCCCAAAGTGCTCGGCAACGTTCTTCGTTCTTCAAGAAGCGCAGTCGCTGCTGCACGTCACCACTTGGGACGAAGACCTACGGCCAAAGCAGTATCATATGTTTGGAAAACCGAATCTGCTGTTGACTATCGAATGTTGAATGTTGAGGTACGAGTTGAACCCCGGTAGATAGACCCGGCGAAAACCGATGATCAGGGATGTTTTACGAGAATGGAAGTGTCCGGGGAATTACAATAGAAAGGCTGTTCTGGATACTGAAACTTGCGCTATCCTGATTGAGTAGAACTTGAATTGGATGCAGATAATTCGATTCACGCATTGACTGGAAAGACGCTGCAGGCGGCGATGGTCACGATGGCAAACGAGAACCGTCTGAGTCTGACGATGGACTTTGATATCACCTTTAAGCTCGACCACGTCTCGCTCTAGGCGATCCAGGCGAGACCCCTTATGGACAAGTCCCTTTGTGCAGAGGAAGTCCATCGTCAGACTATTGGGCTTCTCTGCACAAAGGGACTTGTTCATAAGGGGTCTCGCCTGGATCGTCTAGAGCGAGACGTGGCCCAGCTTAAAGGTGATATCAAAGCGATTAGAACAGACCTCAACACGATCCTGCACCGTCTCCCTCCGCCAATGTCAACAGCGGCGACTTCAATTGTCGCAATTCACCCTGCTGTGTCCGTGTCGACTGCGGCACCTCCAGCGGTGTCGACAGCTGCAGTTGGCCTTGCTGAGTCACGGTTGTCTAGTCTAGCGCCGGCGGAAGCGCAGACAGTGATGTCAACGGGTCCAGCTGATTTAGACGATGTGGATTCCTTCAATGAAGGAATGCTAGTTTCGCCGGAAGGTAATCAGCCTCCTCTAGGATCGGGCAGCAAGAAGCGAAAACTTGGCGTATCATCGCCAGACAAGACGACATCAGTTCGTTTGCCTTTCGAAGTGTCTGGCGAAGGCAAACGAACTGGTGTCGTCTTGTCTGGCGATGATACGCCAAGTTTTCGTTTCTTGCTGCCCGAGCCTAAAGGAGGCTGACTACCTTCGAAACCCCAAGAGGGGGTGGCTCAACTGTAGCTGGTAGATACTGTATTGAACATTGAACTTACACTGTCGGTTACCTACTATGAAATACGGTACGGGCTAGCACGAACATTTACATCTTTGTGTTTTACATCAGTCTGTCGGACGATAGGCTGCTCGTAGCAAACAAAAGGGGGCACAGACAGGTATTGACTTAGAAGTGCAGACAGGTACCCGTATATATCGTCCGTACACGTTGGTGGTTGCACCGTTTTGCAAGAAAGGAATGGTGAGCACAGGCAGGTACCGTGGCTAAAAGAAAGACAACAAACGAGGTACAGGGGAACACATAACAGTAGTGGCTCCAATCGTGATCTTCAAGCCACATCGACCGCGGATACGTGACGGTGCATCGTCCCGAACGCGGACGCCATCTCAACCGCACTCGGGTCGCAGGAAGTCTCACGCGCTGTCGCGCAACACCCGGCGGAACACCTTGACGTCTCGTGTGATACGATACTCCACCATAGCATCCGATACGCTGACCAGTCGCTGGATCAGTTGGTGGTCTTCGGTGGCAAACACCGCAACGTTCACCACGCCGCACAGGTATATCCCCCACCGCCCGACCCTGTCGCTGCCACCGACGCGCTGCCACCGTCGCTGCCTCCGTCGCTACGCGACGCGGCGAGATACCCCGAAGACGCTGCCGCAGGGCGCCAGAGCCTCTGCAGCGGCCATCGCAGCGTCGTCGTTGGAGACTTTTGAATATCTGTAAAGAGCTGTGCAGAGTGGTGACGAGCTGTAGAAGGCTGAAACGAGAGCGGTAAAGAGCTGTAAAGAGCTGTGGAACGTTGTGTGTGTCGTTTGGAGGCCGTGTGATGTATGCTGTGTGTACTCGTTGAGAGCAGCATCGGACGCTTTTCTGATTTACACGGCGTCCGTTCCATAGGGACGTGACCTGTGGCAGCTGGTTCGATTGTATTTCGTTTGTGTTCAACGGCTGTTTGATCGGTACCACCGAATCGCTTTCATCCAAACGTAACGTCGCGCCATGAGAGCCATTGTCGATTGTTGAACGCGGTCGCGCCCTCAAACATTTCCGCCGTATACTGGACCCGTCCTAAATGCCAGGTATGGCATCATTAAACATGAAATGCATGTACGTCACACGACGCACGTTCCACGAGGCCAACGGCTGGTTAAAGGACTCTGCTCGCCAAAACATATCCTCCATCGACGTCACCTGACGCACGTCCCAGGTATCCAGTGGGTGATCAAACGAGTCTGCGACCCGAAACATCCCCTGCATGTTCGTCACGTGACCGACATTCCATGAGGCCAACGGCTGGTTGAACGCAGGCGCTCCAGAGAACATGCAACGCATGTTGGTCACCTGACGCACATCCCACGAGTCTAGAGGTTGATTAAACATCGTTGCCTTGGCAAACATACTCTCCATCGAGGTGACGTTGCGTACGTCCCAACGATCAATGCGATCGTTAAAGATCGTCTGGTAGAACAGAAATGTCATATTCGTGACCCGGTGCACGTCCCAGTCGTTGATGTGACCGTACAGCCGCAACGCTACTGCTCGGCCGTTGCACCATAGGTGCACCGCTGTGCGAAGTGTTTCGTTGGTAAACCGTTCCCAAGTGTACTCCTTGATCGTTTGGTTACGGCAAGACGCGTCCTCCACCGAGTTCGGTCATCACGCGGTACAGACACAAATCCAAAACCGTGGCGATTTGACTCGTAAATGTCTGAGACGTTCGCATAAGGTCTCGCTCTGTGCTGACAGTTGCCTGTAATAGGATGCAACGTTACAATTACAGCTGCTGTGACTGAATCGCTGATTAGTTCGCTTACCATGTTTTCCATGATTCTGATTCCGATTTCGCTTCGGCCCTTGAGTTTTGTTGATACAGTTTTGTTGAAAAACAATTCTGTCCAGTAGCTTACTACAACGAATTACCCTGTCTTGTGCTCGCGCGGCCTAAACGAATAGTCCTTGGAGTCTTTGTGGAGGGGAGCTAGACCACCCGAGCGGTGATGGTTGGTATTAGTATACGGTGCAGAAAAATGCCATTCATACGGTGCAGACTACGATTCGAGTCAGTCTGTGAGAGAGACTCCAGCTCATGAACTTACAGACATCTGTCAGTCGATCATCACTGGAAATAGACGACAAGTGACACGTCTCCAAATGGAGACAAATGACAATGGACCAACCTAGACCAGCGCAGAGTCTGCGGACCACGATCATCGTTCGATGGCCCGCGAAAAGATTCACAATTCTGATCAAGCCACCAGATTTCGAAGACCAAACGATAGTCGTCCTCGGTTATTATCAAGGAAAGGTAAAGGAAAATCTGAGTGTGTAAAAGGATAGGAAGTTTTCTAATGAGATCGACTGTGTAGATACAAAAGATAATCGCGATGGGCACACCGATCCCTCCCCAAAACGTCTCTGATATTGCACGGCGTACGAACCGTCCTATCGCCATTGTATTGGATCTATGTTTGTATCGAACCGTGTCTAACCATTTAGATGGTTGCGTCTTGGCATTTGGGGTGCGACAGTTGATCAAGGACTACGCCTGGGTCTCGTTTAACAACGAGACGTTACGAGACGCCGTGAATCTGTGGTGTAGTGACCGCGTCAGCGCTCGACACTTGTATGGTGATATCAACGACTGGGAGGTTAGCATGGTGACCAACATGACCTCGCTTTTCTTCAACCGCTCTGCGTTCAACGATCGCATCGATCGCTGGGACGTGGGCAAGGTCACGACCCTTGACAGCATGTTTACGTTTGCCAGTACATTCAATCAGCCCCTCCACGTGTGGGATGTGCGGAACGTTACAAACATGACTTTCCTGTTTAGCCAAGCGACAGCGTTCAACCAGCCATTGGACAGTTGGAATGTGAGCCAGGTAGTTGCGATGGAAGGTATATTCATCGGAGCCGTCTCCTTCAACCAGCCGTTGGACTCTTGGGATGTTGGTAACGTCCACAACATACAACTGATGTTCTATGAGGCTTCGTCCTTCAATCAGTCACTAAACACTTGGCGGACCCGCCGGGTCACTGCGATGACTTTCCTCTTCTGCAAAGCGTTGTCCTTCAACCAGCCCTTGGATGCATGGGATGTGAGCCACGTGGACGACATGAGTAATGTGTTTTATGGGGCCTTGTCATTCAACCAGCCGCTACATACGTGGAATGTCAGTAACGTTCGGTCAATGCGGAACATGTTCGATGGCGCGACCGCGTTTCACCAGCCGCTCGATGGTGTCGGCTGGGAGAATGCCCGTCAGGTCGCTCAGGACATATGATGACATTTTCGATTACCCGACCTTTGTCTAGCGACCATGTGAGTCGTTGAGGTTGGGCAGAGGCGTGAAGTAGTGGCACCAAGTGACGGTGCTGCAACGACGGTCGTTGGCGTCATCGTCACCAGTGACAGTGTCGTGTGACGAGAGATTTACGCAGACTTTAATTGATGATATCAACAAGACGAGCAGTCCCTGGTGCCATTACGTTGCGCCGTGGCTTGCATCCGCCGACTAAATATGACCAAGCCTGTCTTTGGCCCGCGTATTTAGTTTCAATGTTCTGCGAACAGCGATCGTAGCCATGGTAACACGCTGCACGATCCGCAAGACAGCGAAAGACCAACAGCAACAAGAAACGACAAGGAAGCATCGGGAATTAACGCATAAGACCATAATTAACGTATGCACGACGACGTATGAACAAAGGCCATAGCCTAGTTGCTCACAGATTTGGTGAATGGTGCGGTGGGAGGGGGAGCCCCCAGATACCTCCTCGATAGATACGACTAACACTCACCCCCCCCCCCCCAGACAGAAAAGAAAGCCTCGTATGCTTACAGCACACTACGTCATCCACCGTCGAGAATAAAGGTCGGCGGCGAGTGGCGAGCTTATCACACCTCATGCCCCGTCAACGGAGCCGCGCAACGTACACCTTGTACTGCCATTCCATGCTTTATTCAGTAACGGCTTGAGTAGTGCTTTCACGGCCTGTGGAGAACAACATAAAACCTATTGTTGCCATCGAGTGTCCACTCAGCTTCGGGGCGCTTCAAGGGCAGCAAGGTGTGTTTAGGCCGACAATATAAACCTGCTGGGTAGTGAAGCGCATCCATAGCCAATGGAACACACGATAGCCACCAAAAACGGAGTCAACGTTCGCGCAAACACCGGCTCGTTACCGACCGACCCAGCGGTACCGACGAGTTGTCCATCCACCATCTGGTGCAAGAGCGACCACGAGTTTGACGAAAACGAACAAGTATATTAAGCACCTCCGAGCAGGTGGCAGACATATCACTATCACTGTGATGGCGAGCCGTAGTTGTGTTTTGCGTCCTTGGAGGTGGTTTCCGCAAGTCAATGGGTGACGATGAGCTCGCTTTGTTGACTCGCCGACACACTGCCTCCAGCGGTTTGGCACACAGGCAGACGTGAGTGTCTACGGCGAATTCCATCGTTGACAGGAGTGTCACTCGCGGAGATGCCCCTCATTCGGGCTCGTACTGAGTCGGAGCCGCAGTTGCTTATGACTGAGAGGATGTCGGGCATGGAATTCTGTCTGGCGTCGCAAAGCCTGACATTCTTTTCGCCCTCTGACAAACAAGAATCATACCGATCTCTTCTCGGCTCACCATGCGTAAAAACTGATTGCTGGCAGAAATCGCAATTCGTCATCAGATAGTTTATAAACGCATCTCGCCTTGATCACTAACAAGTGACCTCTTGTCGTGTATTATTGTAGATGACAGAGTCTTGTTTGTGTCTGTCTTGTTATGACAGAAGATGCCAGTTGAATTGTGACATTTCAAGAGCTTCCCAACACCACAAATCGGGTCATAAAGCCATTGAGTGATTCCTAACGTCAGCGAAATCCTATTTCCAACCCATGTGGATGACCCGGAGGAATCTGCTGACTGCCACTAGGTACGCCATTCCCGTGCTTCCTTTTCATGTTGTCTTTCTTCGTATTTTTCATGTCCTTATTAGTGTCATCCTCCTCGATTTTTTGGAAAGAGTCTATCTCCTTACTCATGTCGAGTCGGATCGACTGGAAGAACTGTGAACGGGTACCACAACGTATTATCCATTGCAACATCACGAATGGTCATGTCAACTCTCCTCTCTCACTCACACCGATGTGACACACATCCTTCGCGACACACTTTTTTCCCAGACATTTTTATCGTCGACCTTTTCGTTCGTTCGTATCTTTTTCGGCTCTTTGGGTCTCTGTCACTTGGTAGTATGTAGCACGAAATAAAATCACTTCGAATTTCTTTTTTCGTATTGGTTTCGTATTTGGCAATGGATCCAGTTACTTCTGTCTTCTCCAACTTGAATGGCGCACCCGCTGATGCAGTGGTCGTCGAAGATGTCGAAGAGAAGGACGGCGAGGCAACGAGCGGCTTCCCAAACACAGTCGCATCATCCACTGCAGTGCTCATGTCGAATGTAGCAGAGATTTCCCCCGAATCTAGCTATCCGCCATTCACAAATGAGTCTCTTCGGGCAGCTGTTTCCCTATGGTTCTCTGATCAACGAAAAGCCGAATCAAAATATGGACCGATAGGAGACTGGAACTTGGCCGGTGTCACAGACACCTCTGAACTTTTCTTAGATCGACGAACATTCAACGCTGATATCAGCAGATGGAATATGAGTAACGTCACGAACATGTCAAAGATGTTCCAAGGAGCAACGTCGTTCAACCAGCCGTTGGACCATTGGAATGTGAGCAACGTCACGAACATGTTTGGTATGTTTTTTGAAGCATCCTCGTTCAACCAACCGCTGGGCAATTGGGATGTGAGCAACGTCACGACCATGTTTGGTTTATTTTTTGGTGCATCCTCGTTCAACCAGCCGTTGGACAGTTGGAATGTGAGCAATGTCACGAACATGTCAAACATGTTCAACAATGCCCCGTTGTTCAATCAGCCGCTGGACAGTTGGAATGTGGGCAACGTGAAGATTATGTCGTGTATGTTTACGAAAGCATCGTCCTACAACCAGCCGCTGAACACGTGGGATGTGAGCAATGTGACGGACATGTCTGGCATGTTTCAAAAGGCATCGTCGTTTAACCAGCCACTGGACCATTGGAATGTGGGCAACGTGAAGAACATGTCCAATATGTGGTTTGGAGCGTTATCGTTCAACCAGCCACTGGACGGTTGGAATGTGAACAATGTCACGAACATGTCTCATATGTTTCGAGGAGCATCGTCCTTTAACCAGCCGCTGGACAGTTGGAATGTGAGCATCGTCCGGAACTTGTCCGACATGTTTACGGGTGCATCGTCGTTTAACCAGCCGCAAGGCGGTTGGAATGCGCGAAATGACGCAAACACGTATGATAGATTTTCTTGAGTCGTGTTGGGATGATGGATGTTGATCAGGATCGTCCTGTCCTGTGTTGAATTATGTATTTTTCGCCGTGTAGTTTTACGTTGTAGTACTGTTTCTTGTTCACGTTGCATTGAGCCTTTTGACAGTGACGACCCATGAATGAATGTAATCTACGTCGCTCCTGTCTTGTACTGAGACGGCTGCCTACCCTCATTTGTTAACTCGAATCTACAGAACGTGTTGGATGTGCCATTTCTGTGTGGCCCTATTGAGTACGTTGTTGGACCACAAATGAGCGGGAACTAGGCTCAAGTCCACATGGTTCGGGTGATTCACAACACCTTTAAACCCCATGTGGACCGCGGTAGCCATAAAGGTCTGCCCATTGAATAGAGATGATTTTCATCTCGAATCAAGTCTCGAATCAATTTCATCACGTTTCTCAGACGCTCTTCAGAAATCGACTGAGAAATGAAAATTTCCCAGTCGATTTCACAGTCTGAAGAGCACCTGAAAAACGAGATGAAATTAATTCGAGACTTGATTCGAGATGAAACTCATCTCTATTCAATGTGCAGACCTTTATGGCTACCGCGGTCCACATGGGGTTTAAAGGTGTTGTGAATCACCCAAACAATGTTGATTTGAGCCTAGTTCCGTCTCGAATGTGGGCCCACAACATGGGAACCATGACCATCTTCGATATTGGCTACGTCATCGCATATCCCGCAATCGAAGACAACTTAGTTGCTCTTGGGTATGCTCTTGGTGTCACCACAATCATGGTTCCGACGTCGTGGGACCTCAGTCAAGAGGAAACGAGGCCCAAATCGATGGTTTTAGGGTGAAATGTCTGGCCTTTGAACACAACATTCTATTGTGATTTCATGTCTTTTCATGAATTCTTATTATCGGGCCACAATATGGAGTGATTCCTAAGTCAGCGAATCCATGGGATGACAACACTCTCTGAACCTGACTCGCTTCGTCTCCGCCGGCCGCCTCAACCTGGAACCGCCATCATCATCATCTTCGTGCTTATGAGGGGAGAAAAGAACACGACATCTGTCATCTGACATCTGACATCTGACATCTGACATCTGACATCTGACATCTGACATCTGACATCTGACATCTGACATCTGACATCTGTGGCTTCCCCAGATGGATCCAGACGTAGATGATGACGACGACAACACAGCAGCGCCAACGTCACAACGAACGAGGCCAGACGAGAGCTTCTCGATCTTTCACGAGAAGACGAAGGATCCATCGAAAACAATTCACAAAATCAATCCTTACTCCACAGGATCACTGCTAGTACTACTGCTACTACTGAAATTAACGTAGAAAGACTACCATGAGCTGCTGCCCACCGAACGCTGAAAAGTATCTTGCGCCTGATTATTCCTTCGTTGGCTCTACCGTCGCGTTGGATACTGGATTGGAGTTGTATGTAACTGGTACTGGTGCATCGAAGAAAGGTCTGTTGATTGTCCCGGATATTTATGGCTGGAACGGTGGACGTACCCGCAACATCGCCGATTACTACGCGGAGGAAGGTTACTACGTTGTGGTTCCAAAGTTGTTGACGCCGGCCATTGACGGTGGTACTGATGGTGATGGCTTTGCCGCCATTATCAGCATGGAGCATTTGGTAGAGAACCTGATGAAATTCCCGTACCCGGGCAATTTGGATGCGAAAATGGAAGCGACCGTCGCGCATATGAAAGCCCAGGGTGTCGAATCGATTGGGTTGATGGGTTTCTGTTGGGGAGGATGGGTGACCGCCTGTGCAGTCGCTCCTTCGTCCAAGGTATTGCCCGATATCAAAGTGATGGTCATTGGTCACCCATCGAATCATTTGGAAAACTATTTCGGTGGCTCGGCCCAGACCATGTTTGACAACATTTCCGTACCCACCTTGTTGTTACCTGCCAATGGCGACCCCGCGGAATACGACGAAGAAGGAGCTTGGTTTCAATCGGTGAAGGCCCGTTATCCGACGTCGAAGACGTATCGTTTTGCCACCGTGGAACACGGGTTCATTCCCCGGGCGGATATCACCATTCCCGAGAAACGTGCGGCGGTCGACGAAGCCATGGAACAGTTCACGTCCTTCTTGAAGGCCCACCTGTAGAGGGGACAGGAAGGAATGGACCTAACCTGGCTACATACGGATTCCACATTCCACATTCCCCATGCCCCCTCCCCTGTTTTTTAGTCTTCAAACACACACCCGCCCGGCTTTTTTCCCTCGCGTTACACATCTTCCTCACCTTGCTTCCCCTCGTGTGATTTCCCCACCGTAGTTCTGTTTTTTTTTATTCGTCGCTCGTTACGAGCCAAGCCATCTGTGCTGTGTCATATGCTCGTAACTGACAGGCTCGTAACTGACAGATAATTCGACAACAATAGGAGTTTTGCAGCAGTTTGACATAGAATGGTGTTTACATGCATTTCCTTGCCAACAACCTCAGGCAAACACAGTTGTATAACTTTCATCGACCAGGCTCGAGCCCTGCACAGTACGATTTCATCTTGATGGGGCACGTGCGGACTTCCATCGGATCAACGGTACTAAACCCGTGTTCCTTGGCCTTGGGGTTGTTGAGAAACTCCACCAAATGACGGACATGCACCACTTGAACAGATGTCGCCGCCCACAAACTCGTGTCCAACGTTTCGAACTTCTTGGCCACTGAAATCCCTGCCAACCCGCATCCGTTGAACACTGGGGCCCCGGACATGCCGGGAACCGCAGTGGCCTCGGTATATAACCATGATCTCACCCCCATTTTCGTCTGTCCAGTCGTCGCATCAACCGTTTCCACTGGTTCGTCCCACAACGACAACACCGAGCCAGTCCAAAGACGGGCGGTAGAGTCCATCCTCGGATCATAGCCAAGAGCAAATAAGTTGTCACCGATTGCGGGATCTGCGATGGCATCCCCAATGTCAAAGAAATGCATGGTTTTCATGTTGTGGGACCACATATGAGCGGGGACTATGCTCAAATCCACATCGTTTGGGTGATTCACAAGACCTTTAATCCCCATGTGGGCCGCGGTAACCATAAAGGTCTGCCCATAAAAGAAAACACCAAATGCCGACGAATTTTCGACAGTATAAGTACACGGCTTGGCCGTTGATGCAAAATCCCTGACGAAAAGATGAGTTTCGTCTCGAATCAAGTTTCGAATTAAATTCATTTCGTTTCTCTGGTGTTCTTCAGACTGCGAAATCTCATTTGTCAGGCGCTCTGCGGACTTTGAAATCTCATTTCTTAGGCGCTCTTCGGACTTTCTCATCTCGATTTTCTGGCGTTCTTCAGACTGTGAAATCTCATGTGAAATTTCTTTTCGAAGGCGCTCTTTGGACTTTGATATCTCCGATTTCACTACATCGACAAATTCCGTCAGAATTCCCTTCACCTCCCAGCTGTCGAGGGCCGAGCAAAGCGCCAGGAGAACTCCCAACAAAAGTGCGATAAGCTGGACGCTCATTCTTTTTTTGAATAACAGGGTGATGGCAAACCGAGTTCTCGTTTCCGCAATCACATAGACGTGTGACTGCGGAACGAGAAAGAAAAAGAAGAAACAACAAGAGAAAGAATCGGAATCAATCCCCAATCCCCAATCCGCCCGACCGAGGACGAGTCACATGCTCTGGGGCATCTGGGTCTGGATAGGCCTCCTGATCTCCAACAACAGATAACACAACAACAAGAAGGCTCTAAATATTCCTCAACCACACAATGAAAAACAGTTGTTGATATGACATATGTGATTTAGTAGAGCCACCAAGCAGTCGAGCAGCCGAGGAACAGCCAAACAGCCGAGGAGCACGAGGAGCAACCGATGAGTCTCGTCACGTCCGTGAGACTATGAAGGATGCGGAACTGACCATCATTTTGGTGAAGCCGCAGAATCTTGGAGGCGCTGTCACCAAGTAGATATCGACGGAGATGAAGGACAATGCGAAGCTCTTGTTGGTGACCAGTTCGAGGTCTTCGAGGGCCACAATATCGACATGCCAGTAAGTGCCCGGCAGTAAGTGCCTAAGATGGTCAGGATGGTCACTTGCATTGGAAGTGAACTGACGGTGGCAGTATTTGAGCGGAGAAAAGCGAGAAAGCGAGTCAGAGAGGATCAGTCAGATATGAAGATTTCTGTTGTCATTTCGGCGACAGAGGAATCACGCAATGTTGTGTGACCCAGACAGATGGCGTTGACATCGCGGAATGGAACATGTATTCTCTGTTTGAGGTTACAGCTGTCAGAAAGGGAGTAAATCGCGGTCTTCTTTTGAATTTCAAGGTCTACCTTGCATACCGGTACAGATACGGTTCACTGGGGTATCGGTATGATTACGTGGAACTAACAAGGAGAAAGCCCGCCCCGCCCCCCTCCCAGTGGTATCGTGGGGAGATCTATATGTATATGTACTATATATAGCCTCCATACTTACCGGGGGCGGGGGGGGGCGGCGGCTTTCCTTCCCTTGTACCAGGCACTTCGAGTTCTTCCCGGCCCAGGATCAGCGTTCGACAGTACGCCGCCCATATGGGATCCACTGAACCGCCCTTCTCGAACTCGCGCAACGCAGCTGGTCGTCGTTCCTCCCGGCGACGTGACGTTGTTTCGTTGTTCTGTGTACTCGACGAATGCTCGTGCTTGGACGAGGCCTTGCCGTTAATGGGGGAT
>SMOI01000353.1:0-32183 GCA_008000375.1 Poteriospumella lacustris
AGCGAAACCGACCGACGCCTCCTGTCAGGACCAGGGCAGGTCAGGGCTCTGTCAGATTTCGCCGTCACTGGTTGCTCTGTGTGTACTCTGCTGGTTGGTGGCTTTCTCTTTCTTCGGTCTGGTGCTTCGTTTCCATCGCAACATTGATTCATTGAACCAACTTTATTCATTGTCGTATTTGTTTGTACGAGTTTCATCATCATGCTGAAGCATCTGCAGAAGAGCCGGCTTGGCCGTGCTTGGCCCGTGCAGGCAATTCGTTCTCTCGGTCGCCAACACAAAACTGCGATTCCGAACCCACATAAGAAAGTCATTACCATCCCCACTATCCGTGACAATGAAATCATTCGCTTCAAACCATCGATTTCTGTGAAGGACGACTTGATTCACGGAGGAATTCCAAAGTACGAGATTGAAGAAGAATACGGCGAGGACGACGATGACGATGACGATGATGAAATCACCATCGGAAACAGAGCCAGTAAAGCCATTTTGCAGTATGGACGTGTGAGAAGTCGCCATATTGATGCTCCGCCTGACTATTTGCGCGACCGAGCGAGGCAGGTCTGCGATCACCGAACTACTAACCAGATCCACCGTCTTGTCAAGAGCTGGATGGTGAAGCACGATTTGGACCGCACGAATCGGTATCGCAAAGCAACTCTAGGATGGGGTCCACACAACGAAGCAGGCAAGCTGCAACAAGCAGAAGACGAGAAGTATCGCGAGAAAGAGCAGCGCTTCGTCTATGGCCCAAACGAAACGATGGTGTATTCATCGTTCCATATGCCGGCGCGATTCAGCATTCTTCGTCGCATATTCGACGATATCAAGACATTTCAGCCTAATTTCGTTCCGCATAGAATGCTGGACTTTGGTTGTGGCCCTGCAACTGCGGGATTGGCGGCACACGCCGTCTGGGGTGCCGATGAAGACGCCGTGTTTCCGATTCAACAGTACTCCGGCGTCGATTTGTCGCAAGGAATGTTGGATGCCGCGCGTATCATGGTCAAGGATGTGCTTCCGAACCATTTGTTTTTCTCTCGTTCGTTGGATGTGATGCAGAGAGCGGTGAAGCGAGGAGAGCGTTATTCGTTTATTGTCTGCTCCTACACATTGTCGGAACTGCCCTCTGATGCTGCTCGCCAAGCAGCAGTGCAGATGTTATACGAACTACTGGCGAAAGATGGTATTGTGGTGTTTGTGGAACACGGAGACAGCCATGGTTCGCATACTGTGCGCACGGCAAGACATTACTTGCAGGCCCTAACGCAGTCAGTGGACAAACGTGGAAAGTTCTCGTTTGCATCACTGGACAGTAAGATTCCACAAGGCTTGGGACAGCCACCTCGTACGCCCGAAGCACTTCCGGAGTCATCGATGATGTTGCCATTGGTCCCCGGCGAGTTTAGTTCGTACGCAGACATGGGCGCGCGAACACTCGCACCGTGCACACACGACGAGGTATGCCCACTGTACCCAGGCAAGAAGTGCACGTTCATGCAGCGGGTATCTGGAGGTCTTATCCGTAAGAATGCGGAAGAGAAGTTTGCCTACGCGGTGCTGCAGAAGGTTAGCAAGTCCGAGACAACGGCGAAGACCACTACAGCGAAGGCTGCTGAGCCAGCAGAAGGCGCAGAGGAGGAGACTGTCGACGCGCTGATGAAGAAAGCATCGCCAATGTCAGTTCTGTTACAGAAGACACCGTTGGAGCTTATGAATATCATTACATCGGTGGGTACCAATGCTGCCAAGTGGAACAAGCGCAACCGATCGAAGCCAACGGACGCTGAAGAGGAGCGACTTATGCAGGAGGCCGAGTGGCTCATGGAAAAGTCTCAGTCGGTAAGTCAATGCACCGGGAAGTGTCGTTTTGATTGCACTTGTTACCGCTTAATCTTGCAACCTTGATTGATGTGTGTACAATGAACAGGAGGCGTGGGAGTCGTACGCTCCTGAGTGGAAACGAGAGGAATGGGCGCGCATTGTCAGGTACGACAATTTGCTTGCTGTTTGTACTAGTGTGTGCACAATGAACGTTACTCACCCGTTGTTTCCTGCAGCACGCCAATCAAGAGCGATGGACATGTGCTCATCGACTTGTGTATGCCAAATGGCAAGATGCGTCGATTCATTCAAGCGCGGTCGTCACTACGTATGTTGCCTGGTCTGTACACGGCGGTTCGAAAGTCGACCCTGGGAGGCATCATGCCAGTGTACTTCCAAGGTCATGAGCGCATGCTATCAGCAGAAATTAATGCTCAAAAGGTATTGGAAGAAGCGCGCCGTGAAAAGAGCGCCAAGTTCGAGAAGGCACAGAAGCGCCGCAACCAGATGGATGACGATGATGACGACGAAGACGACGTCGACTTCTTCGGTGAGGATTCGGCACCTCCATCCAAGCGAGGAACCTTGACGACTAAAGCGCGCGAGCCGACCGGGGGTCGCGGAAAGACGCGTGTGGCTCGAAGCCTCGAAGAGTTGGCGGACGGCGACGGCAATATGACGTTTGAGCTGAACCCCACTGCCGACAAGACACGATCCTCTCCACGAAGGGGAGCTCGAGCATCCGCGAAGGAGCCAGAGGAGACGGGAGGTCAAGAGCTGGACGCGGCCGCAGCATCGGCGCTTGAAGACTTCAAGAAGATGCTGGCGGAGCAGATGAGTGCGGCACCATCGACCCCACCACGTACGAGAAGAACCCGAAGACGACGCAGCGGTCAAGAAAGCGCAGAAGAGGCCAGCGACACCGAAAATGGTGAGATCAACAACGACAGCGGCAGCAACAATAGCAGCACCGTCAGTGATAGCACAGAGGAGGCGACTGAAGTGAAACCACGCAGAGGCCGACGACGGCCAGTGTATTAGAGGCTCTCAGGCTGCAGTTTAGTGGTAATGGTGTAGATATTGTGTTGTCGATGTAACTTCATCAATCGAACTCTCTCCCTTCGCTCAATCTCTCTCTTTTTGCCGTTGACTTTCTCGCAGCAAACGATCAACAAACATTTTCAACGAGTTCTTCGATGGCAAGAGCTTTGTGACTCCACAAAGAAATTCCCACGAAATGCGAAGAGAAGAATCGATTTAAAGTTACTTCGACAACTCACACGACATCGCACCAATCGACTAAACTACACCGATATCCACTATTACACTGATCATCGTCGGTCAGTGTGGTTTTACCTCGGTCTTCTCCTCCGTATGATGACGCTACTGCTGAAGCCGTCGTCTGCGTTGGGACCCCATTTCGCAAGCCGAGCCGCCGCTTTCCTCTTTCACATTTCCATGCTCTTCAATGTTTGGCCTTCGTACGTTGTTGTTGGTAGATGGCCCCAGGTGCGCCAATATCCTCTTGACATCTTCGAGCGTCGCTGCTGCTTCTGCGTGTTCCGACTCACTCACTCTGATAGCTGAAATAGAGCTCTTTCCGCTGTGGAGGGGATTGTGTCAAGTTTGAATGCGGGTTCAGCTCGAACACCATGTTGCCGTTGCCTTTCGACAAGTTTGAAGGTACCGTCAGTTACACTCTGCGAATATTAGTGGTCCATTTCATTGAAAAAATTCTTAGAACAGGACTTTTCCATCTCGATATTCTTCAAGTTGCTTCACTGGAACAAGAAAATATTAAATGCTCTCTTTTCGCCCACGACCAGGTGCGGGTACATCGAAGGTCGAACGTGCTAGAGCGAAGGGAACTCATCAAAATGACTGAACGATTTCATATTTTATCATCACCAAAAATACACGACAACCCATTGATTTTTTCTGATTTGTCTGATTTAACTATTTGTCTTTGCACTTGATTGATTGATTCGTTCATCGATTTTGGAACCAAGTCAGAGAGTCCGTCGAACACCGACGACGTACAGTATTGGGATAAAAAAGGTATCTGGGTAATAGGAGGGTGACACGACGACGATGACGTCACCCAGGACGTTGTCTTTTTTGGCAGCACGCCTCTCTCTTGTTGTTGTTGCTGCTGCTCTGGCTCTGCTGGTGGGTGAACGTACTCTGCCATCATAGAGACCACAACGACTGCGTGTCCGAGGCCTGACAGTGCACTCGTGAGAAAAACGGACTTGAGGTCGAGACTGGTCTGATCTTGACACTGTCATTATTATTTGTGGCGATTGTTGACTTGTTATCGTTTGTTGTAACCAAGTAAAACACAAAAAAGGTTGTTTTGACAAATTACTCATCTTCATGCAGCTGAGAAACCATGCAATCAGTTCCAGAACCCGTGTCCTTTGAGGAAGCTAAGCGAGTTCTTCTTGCTCGTCGAACATTTGTGGAAAAGAATGCATTGCGTTACATGAATGACTTGATTGAACTTGGTGAAGAATATCAACGACTGCTGCAGATGCATGGTCATCAACAAGAACCAAACGTCATGAAGAGTGGTTCGAAAGAGCACAAAACGTTGGCTTCATCCATTGCGACGTCGATTGATAAGTTGTTTATCCAAGGGTATCGACATGAATGCGACAGTTCGGATAGTAGTCCATCCACCACCCCGACAGGTTCCAAGCGCCGTCGGTTGGATGAACATGGTCGTGCAAGTACTCTGCCATTTCCGGCGGTCACGCTTGAAGGCACCTATCCTTTCGTTGATGACATGGATACAGGCGACGAAGACATTGAAGATTTGACAGCAACGAATGCGTTGTCGCAGACCGCTGTCTCCATTCTGCACAGTCGTCAACAACAAGTGCAGAAATATCAACTCTTGGCGGCGGCCGCGCAACGTAAAGCACGTTTGTGGAAAGAACGCAATCATTTGAGTCAAAAGCAACTGTTAGAAGCGTCGCTGAAAGAAGAATTCACTGATTTTGGCCAGCATCACACGCTGTTGGGCAAGGACTTGGTCGAGCGGGCGCATGATTTCTACGAGGCACATTTGGTGAAAGCGACGTTGCCCATCGTCAAAGCTATTCACCATCACCATCATCATCAACATCAGCAGCAGCAGGCAGGACACGACTCGTCTTGGCCACTGACGACCACACACGATCCTTTGTCGGTTCCTCCGTCGTTGTCGTCCTTTGAGTCACCGATGGCGCCCTCTTCCGCCGTCTCGGGTGCGGCATATGAAGCGACGGTCGTACCAGCTCCATTGCCACCGCAAGAAGAAGACAACGACTACGAAGAACCAGCCAATGACCGCCTCGATGACCAACAAGAGGAAGAAAAGCGTCGCGTTTTCCTCGCCGTGTTGGCCGCCGTTTGCAATGTGATCAATCATTCGTTTGGGCCATTGCCCAAACTACGCACCGACTCGGCGTGGAAAGACAGTCGACGTTTACGGCGTATTCGTATCTTGGCCACCCCGTTGACCTTGGCGTTGCAACTTCTGATCTCGGTAGCGGAAGAGGTCACGGAACGTAAACTGGCGACGAATACGGGCGAACGGAAGTACTTCTTGTCGGGTGCCTCGTCGTAGTAGACACCACGCGCCATGCACCCGCCTGCTGCTCCTGCTCCTGCTGCTGATGGTGGTACTGCCAGTACATCTTGGCTCCCTCCCTCTTCTCTCCCTCTCGTCATGTCTATGTGTTGTATTGCTGTTCTATGTTGTGTTGTAAATAGAGGTCAGTGACGTGAGCATCCACCGCCTCTCCCCTCCTTTCTTCCAAATACACTCCATCATTCACCCCTCTTCCTCCTCGTCCTCCTCACACTAAACAGAGAATACCGTTAGCCTTACAAGTGGAGAAAGAAACAAGACAGAAAGAAGGGGTTCGGCGAGGGAGGAGCGTGGAGAATAAACGAAAATCAAAACCACCACGCGTCATGATGCCAGACGGCCAGCAACGTGGTGGTCATTGGGTGGTTCTCTCAATCAATCACAGAAACGACAAGAAACAGTGCATCGCTAACGCGCACATGGAGAGCGTGGGGGGTGTGGGGCGTAAGTTACAGCTGGTAATCGATCATCCACCATGCAGAGAGAGGCCTGGGAGGAAGGAGGGGACGAAGGGTCCATAGACTGGTACGCACGGAGGGTAGCGGTTGTAGTCTATGGGTCAATTAGCTGGGAAGGGAAAACGCCATCGAACGCAGCAGTAGCAGCTGCAGCAGCCGTACGCCGGACCGAAGTTTAGACAAAGCACAAGTGGAGAAAGCGAATGAGAATGAACGAAAGAGAAGAGGTGGAGAGGCCGACGTCGCGCGGAGGGGGGAGGTGTGGCAAGTAGAAGTCGGGGAGGAGGGCACAACACGCTACAGGCTCTCGTATCAGTCAGCACGTAAACGGTTGTGTGCATATGTCTTGAACACTGCAAGGGGTGTGTACATAACAGCAACAGCACAGCATAGCAGGTAGAGAGTGGCACGAATGAGAGTAAACGGAGAGATACACCCAAGAAAAAGATAGGGAGACAACGCCTGCATCCCCCGTCACCATCACAAAATGGGCGGTGGAAAGGGGGAAGGGAATATTGCGCTGCGAACCAATCACAGTCTCTGAGAACGGGGGCAAAGGAGAGCAGGGTGTACTCGTGTATTCGTGTGTGTATGGGTGGTGTGTTACACGGTACTCGGTCGTCCGTAGATATCCGCCAGGTCGATGTCGTCCTCTCCGCCACCGTGGCCTCCTTTCGTCGGTACGTTCGCGTCCTCGTCGTCGGTTTCATCTTCGTCGCGTTCCACCACGGCAGCCGTTGCAGCAGCAGCTGCTGCAGCAGTGGTGGTAGTGGTTGTACTGGCCGCTTTCGAAGGTACGGCCGGTAGTTTCCGTCTGGCGGTCGCCGCCGTTTTAATGGGATTCACAATGTTCAAGTTGCTGGGTGGGATGGGACTGCTGCTGCGCCCTGCCGAGAGGTGCCCTATTGTCGATGATGGCGCCGTCGCCGTCGTATGGGACCGTGGCATACTGGGAATCGGCGATCGTCCGCCACTACTACGACTGCTGTTCCTGTTGCTGTTGTTGATGGCGGCGGTGGCGGTGATAGTGGAGCTTGCAACTGTTGCATCGCTGCTGTTCTTGCGACTGGTACTGGCACTGCTGCCGGCCGAGGAATGCTCCTGGGGTACCAGCACACCGACCATGGGGGAGGCACCGTAGTGTATACTCGCGTGTTGAATCGACAACGCCATTTGGGCCGCTTTCGCCTTCGTTTCAACGATGTTGTCTTCCGGAATCACCGACGTGAAGATGCAGAAGATGTCGGATCCTTTACGGACGCGCAGAATCACGATCTCATCCAGTCGCTACGGCCACACCAAAAAACACGCCACATGAAACAATCATATCATCACAGAGCAGCCAAAAGACAGAACGTACCAAGGGGCCCGATGTATACGTGGGGAAACACGTGCCCAGCAGTTCAACGGACAAGAAAATGGTCGCGGTTATGGTCATTCGTTCTCCGGGGGCCAAGATACCATCGGCGGGGCTGAACTTCAACCACGGCGGAGCGACGATGGTGTCGTCGTTTTTGGGCACAAAGGCCCATTCGGTCATGACCGTGCCGTTGTTGTGAATCTCTATCGTCACACGGTGGCGCGTCTATCATTCATTCATGGACAGGGAGCCAATCAACGACTCTATTAGCACGCGATGCATGAAAACACGACCCAGCCACAGCACAACGCCTTACCTCCATGGTGATTTCGCCCAATTCAAACACGCGGTTGTTGATTTCCAACTTGGGTGTCGAGGCATTGATCCATTTGTCGACGTTGAAGAGCAGTTCTTGGTACAAGTGCCGCATGCGATCGGGTACGATTTGCCGAATCGTCGTTTCAAACCACGCATGGACGGGTCGATGATCAGAGATTTTCAAGGCCCCAATCGATTGATACGCCATCAATTTCGTCGCATGTTTCACCGCCAAATTGCTTTTCCATAAAATACGATCACACCACGCGGGGGCACGTAATTTCTTGTCCGGTCGATGTTCATACAGCTCTGTTCCGGGTTGAAACTTGTACGACGGGGGAAATACAATTTTCCCTTCTTCAAAACCGGTGAACACATTGGACATCTCCCGTTGTTGACTCAATTGATCCAATTCCAACAAACTGGGCCATTCATTGCGTTCTACCAGCTCCAATACACTCGCATCGTCCAGATCACCACCAATCCGATAATTCAAATCGCCCAACCAAAAGATTTGTTCGTGACAGGCAATGTCCAAGGTTAAATGCGCTTTGGCATGCGCAAAATTCAAACTGTTGGGTCGGATACCACTCGGCAATGCCGGATGTGAGATCGTATGATGTTGCCCACCACTGGTGGACAAGGTCGTACCCGCTTTCGACTGTCGTTTCCCCGATAATCGCTCGTGTTGGGGAGGGAAACTGGCACTTTCATAAATGGTTTGAAAATCTTGGTTGCGTTGTTCAATGTTGCCACGGTTGGCATGGAAATGCGACGCCACAAAGCAGAGACCGCTGTCACGTACGTCCATACGAATGGCAATGCCACCTTTGTTGCCGGTCGTCCCAAAGCCTCCAGTATAGACGACGGTGGATCGAACATCGGTGATATGTGCGGCGAGAGACTTTTTCGCGAACACCATGCCCATCAACCCCACGAAATGACGTTCCGCAATGAATTTGTAGTTGTCGCCGCCGGTCATGTTGTTCAACGTGTCCAGAATCTTTTGAATCCAAAAGATGGACATGTCATCACTGGTTGAGGTGACAAGGACGACATTGATCATGTTTAAATCCACCATTTCTTGTAAACTGATAACGTAAATGTCCGCGTACGGAGCTCCTCGAAGTGACAGCCAAGTACTCAGGTCGTACGGTTCCGGTAATTGTCGAGCGTTCACATTCCATGTTCCACAACAAATGGTCACTTTGGAAGTGTCAGAGTACTCCAAGACGCTGCAACATTGTCGAATAAATCAAGCAGGACAGGGGACAGGGACAGGCACAAAATGTAACGAAGAAATCTTACCGAGCATCCATCTGCCGACTGATCCATTTCTGATAGGACGTGTCGATAAAATCGGCATTAATATGATTTAGAGATTGGCCATGCCCCTTTCTCTTTTCAAAGGCTGCCATTCTTCGTTTTGATTATTTGCCGTGGCTTGTGGGAGGAGTTCGACCGGGCAAGATGTGTTTCCTGCGTTGGTAGCGGTCGTTGAGCAACAACGTCTTTTCACTGTGCGAAGTCAATTGCGCCAGAGTAAATCTTCCTATCGACTGTGACCAAGAGCGAAGCCTTCCTATCCATTGTGGTCAACAAGGATTTCTTTTCACACGACGATCGAAGAGGCGACGATGAACAGTAACTGCCAGTTTCATCAGTACGAAAATCAACACATTTACTCTATTTATTATTGTTCGTTTATGCAAAGATAAGTGCCGTAAAGGCGTTTCAGGTCCATCACCCCGCGGGTCAGGCTCAGTCAGCTTCATTTCGGATTTGACGAGAATGGAATCTCATGCAACACTTGTTGGTTTATCGCGTTCATCAGATTCGTTCCAAGTCTCATCTGTCAAAAAAAAGGACCTGCAAAAGTAATAATCATGGCCGGGAAAGGAAAGGTTGCCGTGCGAGAGCTGGGGGAGAACTTGATTCGACTCAGCCGTGTGGGTGATTTAAGTGGCATCAAAGACTTGCTGGACACCCAGGAAGATCATGAATTTGTGGCGGCGGCAATAAACTTTCGCGAGCAAAAGGTATAGTGTTGGTGCTTATGCTGATATGGTAGTGGTCGGTTTGTTGACAAATGTGTTGTTTTGCAGAGCGGAGGCTTCGCGTTGCTGGCTGCCGCCGTCGATGGCCACAAAGATACCATGGAGTATCTGCTGCAAAAGGGTGGAAAAGTTGACCTGATGGATAAGGTATGTGATCCATCTACCCCGTTTCTGTGCTAAGTTCTCCTGAACGGATTTGTTCACTGTTGGATAGACGGGCGAGACGGTGCTGATGAAGGTCGCGGAGCGCGGCACAATGGATTTAGTCGGCTTTCTCGTCGAGAAAGGAGCGGATATCAACATCCCCAGTGGTGTAGAAGGTATCACTGCGTTGATGAAAGCCTGTAAGAAAGGTCAGATGGCGGTGGTCAAGTTTCTGTTGGAGAACGGTGCCGAGTTGAACTCGGTGGACAAGGTACGGTGTACCGTCGTCTCCATTTACTACTCTCCCCGCTGACTTTTATGCTTTGTTTGGGGGACATGAAAGTCGGGCTGGACAGCATTGATTCATGCCGCGGAGAAAGGCTATGCAGAGATCGTACAGGCGTTGGTCGCCTATCACGTGAACTTGAATTACGTCGACGATGAATCGGGGTGGACGGCGTTGATGTACGCTAGTCGCTATGGCCACACCGATACAGTGACCACCTTGTTGAAAGCCGGTTGTACCTTGGAAATTGTCGATCGCAAACGCAATACGGCGTTGTTGTTGGCGTGTTTCAATCGCCATTGGGCCACCGCCGAAGTGTTGATTGATCATGGCGTCGACCTGAACGCTGTCTCCGATGTACGTCCTCCTCTATTTCATTTACTCCTCGTTGCACTGCACGCAGCCTGTGTTATCGTCGTTGTATTGTATGTGCGTGCGTGTGTGTTGTAGGTGGGTGACACGGCGTTGATGTTAGCGTGTTTGCGTGGTTCGTTGTCGACGGTACAAAAGTTGGTGGCGAAAGGGGCCGATTTGACCTTGACGAATAAGAAAGGGCTAACGGCGAAGGATTTTGCGAAGACGTTGGATATTCAACGTGCCCTGGTGGAATTGAAGAAAGAAAAAGAAGCAGAAGTGGCCGCGGCGACGGCGGCAGCAGCGGCGATCGCCATCGAGAAGGCCAAACCGGTCGATATTACTGCGCACACCGTGTTGCAGCGTCTGTTGCAACAAGCACCAACGGTGGTAGGTTTACAAGGAGTAATCCATCTGTCCGAAGACCTATCCACGACGTGGGCACAGACCAATGAATTGATCAAGACGGCCCAAGCGACGTTCGTCCAACAACAACAACAACAACAACAATCGTCGTCGTCGCCGTTCACTTCCAACGACACCGAACAACCACCACCACCGCAGCTGCAACAACAGCAGCAGCAAATGGCGGTGAAATATCATGCATTAATGCTCCGCCTTTGGGTAGAAATGGTGACCTTTGCCGCGTTCTACACGAAGCATCACCAGGAGATTCAACGTCTGTTGGCTTCCACGGAGCCACCGATGGTACCAGAGACACAGACGTTGTGGTCACTTCATTTCGCCTTGTCCACGTGTATGGCGGTACCTGGCGCAGGCCAAGCTCTGAGCCCTCTGCTACCGTCCGAATTGAAGTTGTCGCAGATGTTGGCGTTGGACTTGTTGGTGCAATGGTCGCGTGATACGAACGCTACCTTGGACAGCAGTGGTGGTGATGGCGCGTTGTCGAAGAGCTTGGCGCAATGGGCAGCCTGGGCTCGATCCGAAGACGTGACCATTCGCTCCTTGTTGAATGGGCTAGCGGTGCGTCGTGGTGAGGTATCGAGTTGGGTAGATCCTACGACCGCGGACGGGTCGCGTCATAACTTGGTGGACACCGTCGTTCCCCGTGTCCAAGCTCACCGACGCGCATTGACCAACCGCTTTTATACGACAGCAGCAGCAGCAGCAGCATCGGAATCCTCCACCGGCAGTTCCGGAGCCGCATATCTCACCGAACGTATCCCACAAATCGAACAAGAGGAACTGGAAAAGATCGTTGGGAGTGTCGCCACGCAGCAGATTTATGCATCGGCGTACACGGATCTATCGACACTGTTGTCCGTGCTCACCTCTACCACCGCCTCACCGGACCAGTTGAATGGTGACAACGCATCGCCCGAAGCGATCGAGAAGCTGATCGTGGACGTGACTGGACTGCGCAAACCTGTGCCTCCGCCGGTACCGGCACCTGTTCCTCCGGTTGTCGAACCGGCACCGGTCGTGAACGATCCACCCGCAGCAGCTCCAGCCGCCGTCACGACCGATGACAAGGAAACCAGTAATCCATTGCACACCTCGGTTCCGTTGACTGAGCCCCAACAGACGCCATCAACCAGCTCTACCACGTCACCTTCTCCTCCTCCACCACCGTCGTCATCTCCGGCCTTGTCGACTCGTCCGGTGGCGAAACTTGAAGTGACCAACACGCCCACGCCTACCGCGACCACTTCCGCTCCGGCTCCAGCTGCCCCTGCGACCAAATCCAGCAAATGCGGTTGCATCATCTCTTAAGGCCTACATGCAAGTCGCAGACGTTACGTTGCCAACAAGACGCTCGACCATCCCCCTGTTGCAATCCTCCTTCCCGCCCCTCTCGTTGTTGTCTCGGTGACCTTCCCCACGAGACACGACCATGATGCGGTCTATCCAGCTGTTGCAGTTGTTTGATCCATTTGTTTCAATTCTTTTGTCGTTTGTTTTGTTTTGTTTTGGTATTGTTTTTCACCTTCGCCCACGCTCGGCTTACAGCCCACGCTGCGGTGGAGATGCGCTCTTCTCCCCTCCGACGACACGGCAGTGTGCCCAGTGTACATTCACTTGCAATATATTAACCCATATTCACTTGTATACATTCATTCTCCCTCTGTCTCTCGAAGCGATAGCAGAGCTGTCTCGCGCTAATTTACAATTTTCAATTTGCAACTCACCGAGCCAACCCCCCCACCTCCTCCACTCGTGTGCCCACTCAACACTTACACACGCATTCATTTGATGGTCCTGCTCTTCATTCTCTCTCCCGACGAAACGATCCCCGTTCAGACTCGCAGGCTCACCGGCGATCATTACCATACCCATAGGGCGATATCACATAAGATATGAACATCTAAACCCGGTTTTCAACGGGGTCCATGCAGTATACGTTACTGTCGTTCGGGTTCACTCCATCCCGTCACTACTACCACAAACCCGGCTAGCTGCGAGTGCCAACACATTCGCTTACGCTTCGACAAAGAACTGACTTACCGAGTCGATTGCTCGGTAAGTCAGTTCTTTGTCGTGTGAAATATTCATGCGTTTTTGATTGATGCCTGTGGTTGATACGCCGGATGTCTTCTCGTACAAGATAAGGGGGGGGGGTAGTAGCCCACATCCTTTCACTTCTTCGCGTGCACATGCATACTCGCCCAGAAGCTCCTTTTTGTATCCTTTTGACATCCGCAGAAACGAAAGAAAGACAACCAAATGCAACAATCAAAAACGCATGAATATTTCGGTTTTATGGGTATCGGTTACGAAGTTATGGGTGTTTGTACATTAGCGAGTGGGAGGGGAGGTGGATGGGTGTGGGTGACAGGGGCATATATCATAAAAAGGGGGAGAGGGAGAGGGAGAGGGGGAGGGAGAGGGGAAGACAGAGTACAAAAGAAAGGGAAAGAAAGCGAAAGAAAGTGACACCAAAGCAAAGCGGAGCCCAGCAAAGGGGGTAACGGTTGCAAGGCACGGCACGGCGAAAGCAAAGCAAAATGACAAAATGGGCTATGATACACTATAGAGTGGCATCCTCGTGGGTCGTTCGTTCCGCGGCACTGCTGCTGGCCGGTTGGTTGTCTTCGCCGGTGCTACTGCTACTATTCGAATGACTGCTGCTGCTGCTGTTGTCCAAGGTGGTTTCTCCTTCGGTGGAAGACGACTGCTCTGGTCCCGATTGCTCCACTTCGTCGATGGCTGCTGCTACCGGTGATGCCTCGGCAACGGATACGGGGCGAGATACGGGTGGCATGGTCTCAGGCTTCAACCACACCACCAAAAAGGTCATATTATCACCACCAATACCCTGCGATACACGTGGATCCTTCGCCAAACATCGCTTCATTGCCGCTTGGACCACTTCTTCCAACGTCATGTGCTCTTCCATGACCTTTTGGCGCACAAAATCACACGCCTCTTGATTCGTGAGGACATCCCAAATACCATCGCAAGCCAAGATAAAAAATTCATCTTCCGCCAAGTTGATATCAAAGACTTCAATATCCGGTTCAGCGGTGATCATTTGAGCCTCCGGGGGCAAATGCTTCACTTGTTTGTACTTCAAATCACCCAACGAACGAGAGAGATTCAAATTGCCATTGACACGTCCCACCATATTTACAAAGCCACCCGCGTTCTTGATGCGTGCGATTTCTCCTTCCTGTCAATGTGGCAGCGAGACAAGCAGTGTTCATCAGAACGGCACAGTTCTAAAACTAACGGTGAAGCGCAGTACCTGAGAGGGTTTGTGGTCCTCGGACAGCGCCACGGCCGTGCCGTTACGGCAGAGGACACCGCGCGAATCACCCGCATTCGCGACGATCAACTTGTTGCCGACCAAGAGGGCCACAATGGCCGTGCATCCTGCCAAGACGCTGTAAGCAACGCAAGAGGGATGATTAGTCGACGAATGGACAGATCGTAGGCGCGCGTTTGTGTGTCGCTTACCGATGGTCTTTCAGCTTGCAAATGTGTGTTTTGCCAGAGGTCGTGTACGTAGTGAAGTTGGCGGGAGCCGGTGGACGCTCGGACGATGTAGGCGCATTGTCCGCGGGATTCGTTGGCACCAGTCGATTCGCCACCTTCGGAGGCGACAGTTCTTCATCCGAAGAGTCGTCGGATGAGCCAGTATCATCATCTTCTTCTGTCGCATTTGCGGATGAAGATGACGACGTCGCTGTTGCTGCAAGTTGTAGCGCTGGAGGCCTGGGAATTGTGTCATCCTTGGCATCGGTGTCGAAAATAGGATGCGATTCAGTGTCTGGTTCGGAAGGAGCATCTGCTTCATCTTCCCCCACCGCACCGTTGCTAACCACTTCTTCATTGACCCGCTCGGAAAAGACAGACTGATACGTTTCTCCTTTGAAAGGGTTATTGTTCACCTTCGAAGGTGACTTGGGTGGACTGGGCTTGTTAGCTGGCGAACCAAACGTCGTGGACGTTGCTGATGAATCCAATACCACTACAGGTTTGGTAGGCGCGACATTCCGTACGATAGATAGGTCCTCTTCACCTTCACTGCCACTGACACTGGAATCGGTGATAGATGCAGTTCGAGACGATGAGTCGACCGAAATGGTCGCTGTTTCCGTCTCGGACAATGTTGGTGAATCAGACATGTCACGATCCATATGGCGCGCGAACTCGTGATCCACTGAATCTTCACTGTCACGTTCCAAGTTGTTTTCCACATCCGCATCGTTGTCGTCCTCAGTGGACGAGTCAAATGCGCCGTCCGATTGATTGCGACTGTTATCTTCAGCGAAGGCGGACGGAGTGGTACCGACCGCCGCAGACTCTGTTGCTTCTGCTCCCGGTGATGATGACGAGTTTGCAGCTCGTACGGCATGTAAATTACGAAGGCTGCCAGTTAAGGACAGAGTAGCTTCCGCGATCGCTGCTTTATCGTTGCGATTTTTCGCTCGGCTGTATTGCTTGGCGCTTTCCAATAACTGTTGAATCATGGCCATAGAATCCAAACCCCCGTTATTGTGAGGCAACGGACTATTCAAATCCTCTCCATCGTCGGACTCGGGGGACGCAGTTCGATCTGGAGCAGTCAATGGCCGAATGATAGAACCACCTTCCGACGAAGGTAACGGCTTGGGCGAGGTCGCAGGGCCAGAACGGTTAGGAGTCCCTCGCGTATCAGAAGGATTCGGGACCGCCCGAAGTTGTTTCAACAATGGAAAATATTGTTCATCTTCCAGTAGTTCGTCAACTTTGTGAAATGATTCTCGCAAAGCGTCAGAGTAACGTCCTTCCTTAAAGCTAGGTAAATTGGTCAACACTTCAATGTACTTGAGCTTTACGAAAGCCGATACTTCTTTGCCTGAAGGTGCAAAACACGTATTGGATGACAAAAGGTCATTGTCAATGCTTCAAAGTAAACACAAGTACCTCCATGACCGTCGAAGACTCCAAACAGGGAAATTGGGTCACCGCCATCAGCAGAAGATACTCCAGGTCGAGCAATGTGAGCATCCTCCATGTTCTTACGCCATCCCTGATAAAGAAAACAGAAAGATGGGTCATTTTCAGTTTGGCGATGACCAATCAGCAATTAAAGTACCTGCATTTCGCCAACGGCAAAATTTAGTCCAGCGCCACTACCCAAATCGGTGTTCACCTCAGTACTTGGAGACGAAAGAAAGATTCCCATGGTGACTTTGATCAAAGAAGACACAAATCGGTTACCAAAAGGAGATCAAACGGAGTGAAATGAAATGAATTTAATTGATATATCCGGTCATTTCAGTGCAATGAAAGTAGCAGTCGAAGCTTCAGTCAGTGGCTGGGCTCAAGGAAAAGGAGCGGAAAACAGAGGGAAAACTCCATTCCCGTTTCATTTTTAAGAGAATCGTTTTGTGAGACTATTTTAGGCGGTATATTATTCGGGCAGGTAGGTTGCACTTGCAGATCCTCAGGTATCCTAAGAATACTATAGCATATTCCATTGCCACAACCTGCCTTGCTATTCTAAGAGTTAGTTTAAAGAGGTGAAAGGAACGCCCCTTGACTAATCGAGCAATGGAAAGCGTATCATCAATAACAACACCACCACCATCTCAGAAGCAGACTTTGATTGTCAATGCTCGACTCAATGTTGCACCTGGTGCACCGTTGCATCGATTGCAAGTGTCAAATGGTCGAATTTCATCAATAGAGGTCGATAGTGGAGACGCTTTTGATGGATCAGAATATGCCACAGTTATTGATGCTGACGGGGCCACGGTGTTCCCAGGAATGCAAGGTAGTGTTTCGCTGCTTCATTATCTTCTCTTTCATTGTCGAACTTGTTAATTGTGATGTTCTGACTTGAAAGATTCACATATTCACGTTGCTATGTTGGGCGAAAGTCTTCACTACGTGAACCTCATTGACTGCTATTCCATCGATGCCATGAAAGAACTGATCGAAAAGAAGTTGACAGAAGAACCCCATTTGCCATTTGTTGTTGGCTTCAATTGGGATCAAACAAAACTAGGACGTTTGCCGTCCAGGTTTGACATCGATTCCATCTGCTCCAAACCGGTAAGGTTTCTTCGCTGTGAAAGACCCGTCCGATTCCTCCCTTCATCGACAAGGGTTGGGTTGTCAAATCGTTCAGGTTTTTCTATGGCGCGCTTGTTGGCACATCGGTGTGGCCAACTCATCGGCTCTGGAACTTACTGGTCATTTGCAGACAAAGCTCGCATCAGATATTGTCTTAGACCCAGCGACCGCGCAGCATGTCTTTCGTTTGCCTGGTGGGGCGGTTGACTATGATGCGAACACGTTTTTACCGACCGGCATCTTGAGAGAACGGGCATGTGAGCCCATGATGACTGCGCTATCTAAATACAAAACACGAGAGGCGTACATTCAGTTCGTTCGTGAAGGCTTGCAAGTGTGCCTTCGCAAAGGAATCACGTGTGTACACACGAACGATGAGCATTCCCTATCGATTTACCAACAGTTGCAAGCACAACAGGCTTTGCCCATTCGAGTACTCTTGACGCCCAATCAGCAAGAATTAGAGCATGATGAAAGCTTGTCTCCCTTTGGGTTGTTTGACATGGGTGATGATAACGGTGGTGGTAGTGATGGTGCTGCTGTTGGCCCTCGCGATGCGCATGGTATGTCCAGCCGCTTGGGTATGAACCGTGTGAAAATCTTCTCCGATGGATCGTTGGGCGCCGAAACAGCGGCCATGAAAGTCCTGTCGGATGCTACGAGTGATACTGAGGCCCAGCCGTCCTTCAAGGGCATCTTGATGCATTCGGAGGCAGCGATGGAAAAGATGATCGTCGATGCGACCAAGCGTGCCTTTCGTGTCGAAATTCATGCGATTGGTGATGCCGCAGCCGATCAAGTTGTATCTGCCATCGACCGCGTCAATCAACATCGTCAAACAACGGGTGCGTCGCCATTATACCGCCCGTTGTTGACCCATTGTCAAGTGTTGGGTCCTGACATCGTGCGCTTGATGCACGTGCATGATGTCATCGCGAACATTCAACCATCCTTTGTGCCCACCGACATGCGATGGGTGATGAGCAGGATGTCGGATATGCGTCAATTGCAATATGCGTACGCATGGAAGACACTACTACACGGTCAGTATCCTGTTAATTGCGCGGGTGGATCCGATGCGCCGATTGAAGATGCGTCGCCTTGGTATGGCATTTACGATGCCATGTTTCGAACGAATCAATGGCGACTTGGTTCAGACGGTTCCGAAGCTGCCACTGTATTTCGGCCGGAAGAGAAGCTGTCGTTTGAAGAGGCGGTTGGTTTGTACACGACTGGTGCATCCTATGCGGCAGGGTATGAAGCATGGCTGGGACGGATCGCAGTCGGACAAGTTGCTGATTTGGTGTTGATGAAGGTTCCCTCTGTGCCATCGACAACGGAAGCGACGACGTGGGATTGGTTGATGACCCAGCAACCCTCATTGGTAATAGTAGGTGGTCATGTATCGTATGTTCATACCGATGCCACGAGGATGATCCAACGAGAAGATGCCGAGTCATCGTCTCTACGTCCGCATTTCGATGTGCTCACTCCGACAGTCAGTGAAGGAGATACCGGTGAGGCCCCAGACAAGCCTATTGATGGAGCAGCACCGTATATCCCCGGCAAAGGAGGTTATTTTGAGCCGGTGGGGCATGCATTGCAAGCCCAGAACCCAGGTGCCAAAGGGTCTCGTAAGCGTGACAGAGTCGGTCGTCAAGGCTATTGTCGCTGCTTGTTGCACATGGAATATTGCATGTGAAGCTTCTCCTTTGGTTTTGTTCTTTTTTAAGTTAGCCACCACGTTGTAATGTATAATGAAAGCACTTTCTCAATGTTGACTCTCTTGATTCCAACCGGCTGTGCAACAGTAGAACGTAGTGAGGAACTGACGATAGTTACTTATACATGAATGACGATGATGCGCAAGTTGGACATATCATTTGAGCCAATGCGGAGGGTTGTAGTACACGCATCCGCATCAATTTTAAAAACACTATAATCGACGTGCTGACGTGGGAAGCTCCCAAGCTTTTCAACCCACGTGCAGCAACAGAAAGGAAAAAAGTTTACCGGGAAACTGCAGGACAAATACAACACGACAACGACGAAACGACTGAACCCACTGAAGCAGAAGTCCGAAGAAGAAGAAAAAAAGACGTGAAACAACAGCGATACAAGTCATTACGCCGTGGTTTTTCGCTTTTTATGCTTCTGGTCTGGTCCATCCAGCATGGGCAAGACTGCTGCTCTTGGCATACCCGTTTCGTCGTCTTCACTGTCTGTGTCTTCATTGTCGTGTAAATCATGCAAATGTTGCATATGATGGGCAGTCGATGCGGCCATGGCGTGAATATTGTTCATATCTTCATCCATATCCAAATCTTCCAGCAGATGTCCTTCTTGATCGTTCAATAACACGTGATTATGACCGGGAATAGAGGAGGAGGACGACACAGCAGCGGCGGCAGCAGCAGCAGCGGCAGCCGCCCGATTCGCACGCGCCTTGCCAAGGGTGGGAACCAATGGCTCGAATACACCCATGGTGGCGACTCTCACTGCCTCAAGTGCGCGAGTTCGCTTATCACTGATTGCTCGCTTGGAAGGTCTCTTCAAAGGCTTTTGCGTGTGCACACCAGCCAAGACCATTGCCATCTTGCGCTCTGCACGACGTTCACGTGCTCTCTTAGCGTTTTGCATCCGCACACCATTGCGTTTATCCTCTGAGAAATTCATCCGACGCTCGGCGACCTTCATCCGTTGAACTTCGCGAATTTCACGCTTGCGGTCATCCGTGAGCATAGCGCGATACCGGCGGGTGCGTTCACGATCTCGATCTCGACGCTCCTCAGGAGTCAGCCTAGGGCGTTTGCTATTAGCCATGGCTTCCATGTCTTCGGCACTGGCCAAAATGCCAGAATGAGGATCCGGTGGAAAATACATTTCAAATGAACTTATTCACAAGCTACCAAGTAGAACGACGAAAACTAAGACGTATGATCCTCGTGAGATCAACTTTACGATGAGATGATTGACTCAACGAAAAAAACACTGGTTCAACTAACCAAATGTGGGTCTCTCCTTTGTCAGCAACCAAAAGTGATTTTGAACGTGGCATCAACCGTAACAAACCGACGTTGGGAAGCTGCTGCATTTCTCGTGAGCCAAAGCGATGAACAACCATCACACAGCAGGCTGGACACACACATTCTCTTTGAACGGTGTCGGTTGGTGGCGTGACACACACACGCCCAGTCGTCGCGGAGGCGAACACGCGTGACTGATTTATGAAACGGTTTTTCATTGAGAACAACAACAGGATGATGATGACGACTCGATCTTTGTTTGCTGCTGGGTTGCGCGGTGAGCCAAGGTCGCAAATTGTGCGAGTCCACTTTGGTTGAAACACTTTTTACTGTTATTTAACTGAAGTGGAAGAACCTGTAATGGACGTTTTGACTGTATCACAATCAACTTCGCGTGGCTTAGCCGCATTGGACGATATTGTCGAAGGAAATATTGTCAAAATCTGCAAACATGTCCTGCAAAAGTTGTTGACAGGGAGCTCAGCCATCGCGATTGGTAAGAACGACCTTAATGCATATCTCTCTTTTACATTTTGCGCTGATGTTGGGTTTACTCTGTTGTGGTAGATGAGCAAAGTGACGCTGTCGTCGAGGCTGTGGGAATTCTGTTGCTTGATGCTGCCAGAACGCGATCCAACGAATCTGCTGTCAGGTAAGTGATCGACTCCGTGTGAAATTATTGCATAGTAGCTGTAGCTCATGAAGGAGTCACTTTTATGACAGAGGACTTCTTCAAGAACAAGGCTTGCGCCCAGCGGTGGTTGATTTATTGGCAGCGTTCTATTCTCAACAGCAAGAGGTCATCATCAATCACCTTTCCAAGATGAGCATTAACTTTTCCCAAGTGGTTGGCATCGATTGGCGGCTCGACTATGACGTCAAATCGAAGGATACCGGCAAAGACGGCTTGCCATTGTTTTATGTCACTCTTCAAGTGGTGAATGGTTTGGTCAACGAAGGAAACACATCCCATGTTCAAGCAATTTCTTTCACTGCCACCCTTGAAGAACTTCAAGATTTACTCGCAAAAGTGCGCGATGCAGTGAAAGAAGTTGATCGGGTGCTTCTCTCCAACGCATCGGGCAATTAAGACTGATTTGTTGTTGGTCTACGGATAGTTGGAAGTGTATATACTCAAAGGAACGTCATTATCCTCATCCATGGATGAGATAATTGTTAATAACGCACAGTCACAAAGTATGACATAGGCAACGGTATTTTACGTTTTCTTATGCAATTTGACCGCAGTCTACGATGGAAATAGTTTGACTCGTTCGGCCCGTAGAACTGCCAAGAGATTCAATTTGCTTCACCACATCCATACCGGCTGTCACCATACCAAACACAACATGCTTTCCATCCAACCAAGGAGTCTCTACCGTTGTGAGGAAAAATTGTGAACCGTTGGAGTTGGCACCCGAGTTGGCCATGGACAGAATGCCTGGACCGGTGTGCTTCAGTCGGAAGTTCTCGTCTGACAAAATCGAACGACAAATACAAGGAGTCAAACTCATCCCACTTCAAAAGTAAAAAATCACAATACCTGGGAATTTTTGGCCGTAAATGGATTCGCCACCGGTACCGTTGCCTTTGGTAAAGTCGCCACCTTGAATCATGAAGTTGGGAATAACTCTGTGGAATGTGGAGCCCTTGTACCAAAGCTTCCTCGTCACGGTGCTCTTCTCACCAGTGCAAAGAACGCTAGAAATTATACGATATGAGTGACGGTACGGTCTCAAAGCAGCACTGTGTGTGTGGGAGGGTTCTTACCGAAAGTTCTCCGCCGTGCGAGGGCAAACATCTGCGCGTAAGGTAATTTCAATGCGTCCAGCGGGCGTTCCGCCAATGGCCATATCAAAATAGACAACAGGATTCGACATGATGGACAGGTATCAGCGAAATAGAATGTGGAAACGCCAAAGGAAAAAGAAGAGTTCATGTTGGTCTTCGATCTCTTTTTTTTTCTGTGACATGTTCGTTGAAAAACGGCACTGGTGTCAATTATTGTACAGTTATTATTCTTACCGCTCACAATATATTCTGACTATATTATCTATAAAGTACATAATGCTAGTGTACGAACTATTCGTACTTCTTCGGATAACTGAGCTACAATAAACAAGAAGTCCTGTGAAACCTTGTACATTATGCGATTTTGCTCTTTTTTCATGGATCATGAGAGGGCGTGCTCGCGGGCGCATGATCACAACCTTAACTTCAACAACTTAGATGCGATGGAGAACTCTTCAAGTGTCCCCACATGTCAAGATGCTGGCTCGTGCTCACAGCTCATTGCCCTCCTTACTCAACGATTGGATATCTTGGAAAGAAAGTTTGAAAGAGAGCTTGAAGCCTCGACCGAAGCCATTTTGGAAAAATTGAACAAGTTGGAGGGAAAGTTCAACAACATGTTTGCCCAGAGAGTCCCAACAAAAACTCCTGTCAGGTACGCTTGCATTTCGAGCAACAGTACAACGCACCTGAAGACAATGCCGTCAGTGTTGATGACAAAGAAGCAGCCTTGCAAGGGGCGATAAAGGATTTGCTCAAGGCTGGCAATCCAAAGTACAAAACCAAAGTTCTCATCTGGACTGCCTCCGAAACCTCATTTGAAATCGTTTCTGCTGGCGATATCCCAAATCCAGTCTTATCGGCAATAACGGTGGATTGCTCTGTCGCCACAGCTCTCAGATGCTGCGGTATCGATGACGCTGAAGTCGCCGCCCGAGCAGAGTCGTCGGAAAACCCGTTTGCAGTGTTTGCTCGAAATAGTCACGGGAAAGAAACGATGCAGTCCAACCTGCAAGACAAGTGGAAGCGAAGTGGCTCATGCCCCCTCTTAGCAGCATGTGACGGCAGAACGTCCGGCAAGCTGCCAATGTTTCTACCCGGCGGCGCCCCGAATTCCTTTGACTTGACTGGCAGGCCAGACATTATGTCGAGGGCATGTCCGATGGTGATGGAGTTCAAGTTGGCTGCGACCGATCGAGAGTTGATGGACAGTCTGAAGCAGGTTATGCAGCGACTCCACTTGCTCTTCAGTGTCAACTGTTTCATCAAGCGGTCGTTTGGGTTTGCGGTGAATGGCGGTACTAACTCGTTCCTGGTGTCGATCCATCGCAATCTCGTGCGTGACCAACCTCATTGGTATGAGGACACCGTCCACATCCTCAAGATTGCAACCACAAATGTTGCCGGAATATGGAATGAGCTCACGAAGAAAGCGCAGCAAGACTTGTGCTTTGTCCTGGATCGAGATGTGTTTGCCTTGGCGGCGACGTTGAGAGCGATGTCCCAAACGACCGCGCCGTCGGCGTCACCTCCTCCTCCCCCTCCGGATTTGGACTTGTCGAGGCTCATGGGCTACACTAAGATCAGTCTCAAGGGACTGTCGTCATCCCGCGTCTATGGTGTGTATCCGTCAAACGTGGTCAACGAACGCAACAGAACGTTTATCCGGACAACGGCCACCGAGCCGGTGTTCTTGGTGAAGATCAGCCATTCTCGCGGTCGTAGTTGTCGTGAACACCGCGCTCTGAAGCAAGTAGCCCGGAACTTCGGCTCATCGCCATGGTCGCAGCTGTTTTATGTGCATCAATCCTTCGTTTTCGTGAACTGGGCCGTATCGGATACCGCCGCCTTCAGTCCCGTGGCGGTGGCGGGTAACTTCCCCACGTTGAGTTCGCTGCTTTCTCTGGGTATAACCAATGATGCCGAACTCGCTCGCCTCTGTCTAGATAGACCAGGCGCAATCCAAGAGACGTGTTGGTGGACTCCGCTGTTGAACAGTGCGTTGCCCAATGACACTTCCCCAGTCGCGACGGTGGTGATGAAGCACGCACACCGTTTGGCATTCGTGAACGACGCTGTATTTGAAAGTGTGATGCAATGTATGAGACAATGGCTGCAGCGCATTCACACGGCCGGTGTCTTGCATACCGACCTGCGGCCTAGCAATCTCATGTGGCTGCCGGTCAAGAGCGGCACTGTCACGACGGAAATTGAGAAAAAACTCACACTGCCTGTGGATGAAGTGTTGGGAGGCGCAGTGTCGCTGGAGAGAGAGGCTCGAGTGAATCGGACGCTTGAATCCCAGTTCGACATGGAGTTGCGAATTGAAGATCCGCCCAGTGTGGCGGGGTCGTGCTCTCAAGATGGCGTCGTCGATATTCCCAGCGAGATCACAGAGGGGGCAACAGCGACAGGCCGACCAGAAGCGACAGCAACGACCGAGGCGGAAGAGACAACCGACAACGCAAACGACGCTGTCGGTGTCACAGCGGCTGCTGCGACCGACCATTCCGTCACTCAGGAGTTGATGCTGCCGATCGTTATCGATTTCGATTGTGCCGAACTGCTGAGCGAAGGCACCAACAGTTGTGAAGTGAGCATCTCTGTACCGGGGGCTCGGTCGAACCAGATCCGCAAACAAAAAAGACCTCCCGAGGAGCAACTTTCGGTGGAGTGGGAAACTTACGATGATATGGATATGGTGATGAGGTCACTAAGAGAAATATTACGCAAATAGTCCATCCAATTCCGCTTAGCCAAGTACAACTACATGTAACCAACCAATACTTACACGCTCTGACTATGTCTCTTCTGCTGCCCTGTTGATGGTCTTGCCTTAGCCTATGCTCGCAGCGGATGGTGATGCATCGACGGTCCCGTCGCCGCAGAGGCCTACACGCTTATGGCATATTTGCAGGCGACGGGTTGGCAGGCGCTGCGACGGCTCAGCAGCGTGGACAATGGCCTTCACAGCACTGGTGCCTTTGCAGTGGTGGCGTTGGAACGAGCGCCGCGTGAACGAATCGGCACACTTTACGCTGCTGCGGCGTTTTGGCAGTGCACCGACGGCAGCTGCGCTAACGCGAGCCGGCAATCATTGTAGAGTTATGGTCCTTACCTTTCACAATGTATTGTGACTATATTTTGTACTATATTTGTACATGTTACTAGTGTACGTACATACCATTCGTACTTCGTACACAGAGAAATCTCGAAGTCCTGTAAAACGTTGTACAGTAGGATTGTGCTATGTGCTATGTCTGTTGTAATAACGATGAGCTAAATGTTGACGAGCTCAGAGTGATTAGTTGAATTCTGTTGCAGGTTGGCTAAGAACTCCCTATTCGCTGAAGTCGATGGCGATCGGAGATTCTCTGTGACCGAGTTGTCATTTGTCGTGTTCGGCTCGTTTGTCGTCGTGGATGACAAGTTATCCAACAATGTCGCTATGTCTTGAGGGTTTTTCACAACCTAAATTGCAACAACTTAGATGCGATGGAGAACTCTTCAACTGTCCCCACAAGTCAAGATGCTGACTCGTGCTCACAGCTCATTGCCTTCCTAACTCAACGATTGGATAACTTGGAAAGAAAGTTTGAAGCCTCGACCGAAGCCATTTTGGAAAAATTGAACAAGTTGGAGGGAAACTTCAACAACATGTTTGACCAGAGAGTCGAAACGAAAACTCCTGTCAGGTACGCTTGCTTTTCGAGCTACTCCGAGTACAGCGCACCTGAAGACAATGCCGTCCGTCAGTGTTATTTCGCAGAAAGGTCATGACAAAGAAGCAGCCTTGCAAGGGGCGATAAAGGATTTGTTCAAGGCTGGCAATCCAAAGTACAAAACCAAAGTTCTCATCTGGACTGACTCCGATACCCCACATGAAATCGTTTCTGCTGGCGATATCCCAAATCCAGTCTTATCGGCAATAACGGTGGATTGCTCTGTCGCCACAGCTCTCAGATGCTGCGGTATCGATGACGCTGAAGCCGCCGCCCGAGCAGAGTCGTCGAAAAACCCGTTTACAGTATTCGCTGTAAATGTCCCTGCAAATGTCAAGAAAAACAAGAGTCACAAGGAAGACAACATACAGACCAAACTGCAAGACAAGTGGAAGCGAAGTGGCTCATGCCCCCTCTTAGCAGCATGTGACGGCAGAAAGTCCGGCAAGCTACCAATGTTTCTACCCGGCGGCGCCCCGAATTCCTTTGACTTGACTGGCAGGCCAGACATTATGTCGAGGGCATGTCCGATGGTGATGGAGTTCAAGTTGGCTGCGACCGATCGAGAGTTGATGGACAGTCTGAAGCAGGTTATGCAGCGACTCCACTTGCTCTTCAGTGTCAACTGTTTCATCAAGCGGTCGTTTGGGTTTGCGGTGAATGGCGGTGCCAGCTCGTTCCTGGTGTCGATCCATCGCAATCTCGCGCGTGACCAACCTCATTGGTATGAGGACACCGTCCACATCCTGAAGATTGCGACCACGCATGTCGCAGGAATATGGAATGAGCTCACGAAGAAAGCGCAGCAAGACTTGTGCTTTGTCCTGGATCGAGATGTGTTTGCCTTGGCGGCGACGTTGAGAGCGATGTCCCAAACGACCGCGCCGTCGGCGTCACCTCCTCCTCCCCCTCCGGATTGGGACTTGTCGAGGCTCATGGGCTACACTAAGATCAGTCTCAAGGGACTGTCGTCATCCCGCGTCTATGGTGTCTATCCGTCAAACGTGGTCAACGAACGCAACAGAACGTTTATCCGGACGACGGTCACCGAGCCGGTGTTCTTGGTGAAGACCAGCCATTCTCCCGACCGTAGTTGTCGTGAACACAGCGCTCTGAAGCGATTGGCCCAGAACTTCGGCTCATCGCCATGGGCGCAGCTGTTTTATGTGCATCAATCCTTCGTTTTCGAGAACTGGGTCGTATCGGATACCGCCGCCTTCAGCTCAGTGGCGGTGGCGGGTAACTTCCCCACGTTGAGTTCGCTGTTCTCTCTGGGTATAATCAATGATGCCGAACTCGCTCCCCTCTGTCTAGATAGACCAGGCGCAATCCAAGAGACGTGTTGGTGGAATCCACTGTTGAACTGCAGGTCGTTGCCCAATGACACTTCCCCAGTCGCGACGGTGGTGATGAAGCACGCGCACCGTTTAGCATTCGTGAAGGACACTGCATTTCAAAGTGTGATGGTACGTTTGGGAAAATGGCTGCGGCGCATTCACACGGCCGGGGTCTTGCATACCGACCTGCGGCCTAGCAATATCATGTGGCTGCCGGTCAAGAGCGGCACTGTCACGACGGAAATTGAGAAGGACCTTACACTGCCTGTGGATAAAGTGTTGGGAAGCGCAGTGTCGCCCGAGGGCGAGAATCGGACATGGAGCTGTGAATCGCAGTTCGACATGGAGTTGCGAATTGAAGATCCGCCCAGTGTGGCGGGGTCGTGCTCTCAAGATGACGTCGTCGATATTCCCAGCGAGATCACAGAGGGGGCAAGTGCGACAGGCCGACCAGAAGCGACAGCAACGACCGAGGCGGAAGAGACAACCGACAACGCAAACGACGCTGTCGGTGTCACAGCGGCTGCTGCGACCGACCATTCCGTCACTCAGGAGTTGATGCTGCCGATCGTTATCGATTTCGATTGTGCCGAACTGCTGAGCGAAGGCACCAACAGTTGTGAAGTGGGCATCTCGGTACCGGGGGCTCGGTCGAATCTGATCCGCAAACAAAAAGAACTTTCCAAGGAGCGACTTTCGGTGGAGTGGGAAACTTACGATGATATAGCAATGATGATGGAGTCACTCAGAGAAGTAGCACCCAAATCGACTAAATAGCAATAGCCCATCCCATTCCGCTCAGCCAAGAACAACTACATGTAACCAGCCAATACTTACACGCTCTGACTATGTCTCTTCTGGTGCCCTGTCGATGGTCTTGTCTGCCTAGACGCATCTAGCCTATTCTCGCAGCGGATTGTGATGCAGCGCCATTTTCGTCGGTCGTCGAAGCTCGTCGACGGTCCCGTTGCCGCAGAGACCTACACGCTTATGGTACATATTCGAAGGGGAGGCGCTGCGACGGCTCAGCAGCGTGGACAAACTGCAGGCCTTAAAGAGCATTGGCGTGGTGGCGTTCGAACGAGTGCCGCGTGAACGAATCGGCACACTCTACGCTGCTGCTGCGTTTTGGCAGTGCACCGACGGCAGCTACGCTATCGCGAGCCGGCAAGTCGTAACACCGCAACAGGCGCAGAGCCGGCCCACGGTACACGGCATGAGACGGATTCTCAGTTACACGTCCCGCCGGTCTCGGTGATATAGACACACCTACACCCCCTGTACTCAGGGGGCGGTCATCGCCGTCGACGTGACCGCCTCTTCGTCATAGCCACTAAGCGTTTAACTCATAACCCCCCATCCTCCATCCCCTTACCCGCTCCGTTCCGTTCCGTCGCTGTGACATGCAGCCGCAGCCAGGCGCTGAAGACCACCGACGGCTTCTTCAAAAAGCTCTACACGCGCGCCAAGCAACTGGACGTGCCGCCATTCGACTTGCTGAAACGCAGCGGGACGCTGTAGCGGGCGCCGACGGGCAGCAGTCGGCGACGTCATTGGATTGGTCTCAAGTTTACACTGCAGAGCACCATCGGAAGGGGAAGCCCCTTTCTCTGTAAGCATCTGTCACCATCCGAAGTGACAGATGCTCACAGAAGGGGGCTTCCCCTTCGGTACAGAAAGCATACGTAGCCTCTGTAACTGCCCAACGTCTCTACAGGGCTGGGGAAAAATTGTGAAACGTCCGACAAGAGTCATCATCGTGTTGCTGTGTGTTCTTTTCTTCTTGCGCTGCTTTTTCTTTGAGGTGAGAAAAGAGAGGTCTCTCTCCTACATATTTCTCTTTGCATCATCGTTTTGAACACTTCTTTGGAACGACTACTCAACCTGTGGTCAAGTGCAGATACATAAGTCACAAAAGTGTGCAAAAGCTCCAGACAATAACATCTTGACAGCATACACAGTGCGGACGTTCAAGAAATGGGAGGTGCAGTATCTTCGCCCGCGAAAGTTCAACATAAATTGAGAAGATCGGAAGAAGAAGTTGTCCGATTAATGATGCCGGTCTTTTACAATGGCGAGCCAATTACGCCTGAAGAAAGAAAAGTCGCGGCGGAGTCCTGGAACTTGATTTTGGACGATAAGTCTCCGGTGTTTGTGGATCGAAAAGGCAAACCTGATTTCCCATATCAAACGTGTGTGACCTACTTCTATGACACGTTCTACAGCCGTTTGTTTGATATCCATCCCACTTGTCGACACATGTTCAAGAATGGTCTGCGTTCGCAGGGAAAGTTCCTGGTCAAGATGATTTCCCTCTCACTCAGTGAGCTTGATGATCCTCAGCAATATGACCGAAATCTCATCAAATTAGCTGAGAACCATTATGATCGTGGTGTGAAGTCTGTTGAATGTAAGTGTGTAGATGCTAAACTTTGTCCATAGGGCAAGTTCGCTCACTCCCGATGTTCGTTACAGATGCCGTGGTCGGAGAAGTGCTCTTTTACGTTCTACGACAATGTCTGGGTCCGAACGTATACATGCAAGATGTGCATCAAGTATGGGTCAAGGTGTATTCGCGAATGTTGAAGACCATCGTCCCCACCGCAGTCGACTGCGAACTGAAAGGCTACCGACACCATTCCGAACCAGAACTACGTCCACATGTGCGGGCCAGCTACATGTTTTCTCATGCACAAACCTTGGCTTTCTTCCAAGCTGCATCCAGTGCCGATGAGTCTGATAAAGATGCGAATACGGAGTTGAAAAGTGAGAAAATTCGAAGAGGCGAGGGAGCGTAAAATACTCGCTTCCGCTGGTTCCCAACTCGACCGTGTGCTATCAATAATCGTCATCTCATCGTCTTTGGGCTGGCGTTTTACACCATATTCTCTTGACTTCTTTATGACCCCACTCTCTCATTCGCTCTCCTCTTTTTCGTGCTTCAGTTTTTCTTTGTCGCTTCCCGCTGTGTTTTTGCCCTTTCCGAGTATGCTGGTCTTCAGTTCAAACTCAGTGGGCAATCGAGGATACGAATTTTTCTCGTTATTTATGTTGCGCTCCAACATCCTCCTTCTGCAATCCTCGCATTTATATTTCGCCATTTTGTTTTCCCCACTGTCCTCATGTGCTATCTCTCTCTCCCTCTCTCCCTCTGGTGGTCTCGCGCCATCGTCGGTCACTCCTAATAGGCACCTCGCCATCATTCATTTGTGATATTATATTGATTCCTTATTACCCATCTATTCCATTCATTATCACTCTTCTCTTCTGGTATGTCTTTTGTATGTGTTTATGTGTCCTCTCCTGTGATGTCGTGCGTCACTTGTGAGGAGAGTTTTCAACAGTCGTCGTCGCTGCTCCCATTGTCTATCCGCGCGCTGTCGTTTGGCGTCCCTCGCTTGTACGTTTTTAAAAAGGAAAGGTGTCTTTTCTTTGGTGTGGTCTTGTCTCGTCTCGTTTGTACGAATTTCAGACGACCGCGCTGGTGGCGATTGGTCGGTCCGCGCGGAATGGTGTGTTTCACATTTGTTTTCAGTTTCGTTTCGTTTTCAATAGGCGAAACGATTGGTTTCTCCATCGTTGTAGTATGCTTTTTATTTAACTTTCTCCGTCGCTGTCATGTTTGTTTGCGTGTTGTTTGTTTATTGTTTATTTATTTGTTTGTTTGTTTGTTTGTTTTGTTTGTTTCATTCGATCGTTCGCATGATGATCGGTATCGCGTTGGTGGTGGTGTGCAGTGTTTGCTCGTTTATGTGAGTGTGTGTTTGAATTTCTTTTAATCTTTCATTACGTTACGATATGTCGCATCATCATTCTCTTGGTAGTCGCCGGAGACATGTCCAGACACGTACCCTGTTTGCACGCGAACGTACGTGTCACCTATTTGTCGACACCAAACTACCTGCTTCTCTATCTCCTTCGCCTTCATCTACCCAGTCTCTGTGCCATCGTTTTCACTGTCGTTTCCACTGTCTCCTTCTCATCTCAATCGCCATTCTCTGAAGCAGTCCATCAGCAGCATGATTTTTCATCAATAATAGCATCAGCAGATTATTTCATTGTCTCCTTCCAGCACAAAACTACCCCCTCTATCGAATTTATCTTCGCTCTCTTCGCAGCAATGCGCGACCTCAGTTCTTTGGTTTCTTTCAATTTCAGTCGGGGTCGCATTCGAGTGTATTCTTTTGCATTGTTTTCGTTGATGCACCCCTTCGTATCCTATTTCTTTCTACGTCTGTTCCTCGCCTGTACCCTTCCATCTGCATCGGATTCGACGACGCCTGGCTTCCCTCTGCTCTGCAGTTCTTCTTTCTTCTTCGTACCGGTTGCGAGTCTGCTTTTCTTATTTTCTGTAGCTTCGATGGCAGCGTCGTCGATAGGCAACCCCCCTCCCCCTTCGTTCTGCAGTGATGTAAAGGATGCTTCTTTGCTGCGGCATAAATCAAAAGCTACTTGAACCACGTCGTTCGTACATTAGAGTGTCATGTCGTCACTAAAGTTGCTTACGACTTCCCAAGGTAGACCAAGGAACTAAAGTACAAAGGTGCAGTTACTTATCATACCATGCTATGACACGGCATGTCCTTCATATTCAGTACCAACATCCATTCAGACAGTATATAAAGTGTCATATAATTTGCCCAGTATATGTACGAAGAAGGCGTTTCACTTCCATTTAGGTTGTCTTCTTCCTGGCCGTCTTCATCTCGAATGATCACTTGACCTATGTTATTCTCACGTCACAATACGGAAAGAATCGCATCGAAGACCCTTTTCGCCATCGTTGGAACTTAGGGCTACTTTTGTCCTCTTATTTTTTCTCTTTTGTCTGCTGCAATCTCCCATCACATCCACAGCACAACAATGGAAGACTCGAGCTCCAGTCCTATTCAAATGATCAAGCTGAAGAGCGCTGAGGGCCATGAATTTTTCATCGACAAGCGCTGTGCGATGGTTTCTGGAACAATTAAGGCAATGCTTTCTGGTCAGTTCGCCGAGAGCCGAGGAGAAATAAGCTTCCCAGAGATCCCCGCCGTTGTTCTCGAGAAGCTCATTCAGTACCTATATTATCGAGTTCGTTACACGAACTCCAGCCAGCGGATCCCTGAGTTTGTTATTGAGCCAGAAATCTCTCTTGATTTGCTTATCGCAGCTGGGTATTTAGACTGTTGAATGAGATGGTGTCATTCTGTAATTACAAATAGAAACTATCTTCTCTCCCTCAAATTCGTCTTTCTCTGTAGCTTGCTGCAGCTAAAATTGATAGGGGCTGGACAAAGGCTTGCACAAGGGCCCCAAAACGGAATGTCGCAGGCTGGTAGAGCAATGGGTACACTGTGCT
>SMOI01000354.1:0-32114 GCA_008000375.1 Poteriospumella lacustris
TAGTGCCCCGTAGCTCAGATGACCTCTGTGTAACGTGTACCTCGCTGACTACGCACTCTCGGACATCCGAGTAACTCGTGTGCACGGTCACGTTACCGCTGGCGATAACGATAACCGCAATAAGAGATGCTAAGTCGAGGGCGGTTAGCGGCAGCTGCTTCTTAGGCGTTAGCGACGTGAGGGTCTGCCATACGGCATGCGCCATGGCAGTTCTATGGCTACCACGGCGTTTCACGGCCTCTCGAAGCGTCGCCTTGACAATATTTGAGCATATTAGACAGAGAAAATCTTACATAGCCAAACCCAACAGACCGCCACTCTGGTGTAGTGCCGTGTATGTGGAAACAGCTTGAACCTGTATCAGTGGACGACCGCTCATTGGCCCATGGCCCAATGGGATTTGCCAAAGAGTGTTTGTATGCACTCATAGTCGCTTAACGTACTGGCTAATTAGCGCAAATGTGAAGGTCATGAGTTAGTGACCGTACAGCGCCGGGAGCCATCTCACGATGGAGGCGCTGCGGTACAACCGTCAAAGGAATAGCAGAGAACCATGATAGGATTACCCGAGGCCCATGAATGTTGGTCCTATACCGATCATGTACATAAATAACTCCGTCATGGTTTTGGCTTCTTTTGGCGTCGATTACCGGTAGTCAAAGGAATATGGTAGGCATGTCTACATTGGTACTTTACCCTTGCCGTTACGTAGGCTACCTGGCCGCTATGTACCTACTACCGACCGTCGTAGAACATCACGGATGTCGAGATAGCAGCTATTGTCTGTGGTTCAACCACCCCCTACGGTACCCCTCTACCGCACCGCACACAGCTCCACCAGACCGGCCAACGACCAACGTGGCTCCAGTCTCTTTCAGGGCGTCCGAACCTTCACGATCAGATCAATTTCACCATTGCACCATCATGCAGGCAAGCGAGGTAACGAGTTCGTTGACAGTGAAAGGGAGCTGTTCTCAGGCGATTGGCGATGTACATGCCATGATCCCCTCCCGACCTTCGGATAGTAGAAGTTCCACTGACCGTCCCGTCGCTGTGGAGTTAGACTTGTGTCTATATCGCGTGGTGACTGACCGTTGCAGAGGTCAAGTGCTGCCGTTTGGCGTGCGACAGATGATCAAGGACTATGCCTGGGTGTCCTTTACCAGCGAAACGCTACAAGAAGCAGTGAAGCTGTGGGTTACCTGCAGAGCAACCGCGCTAGAGCGCTACGGGGCGATCAACGATTGGAACGTCAGCAAGGTGACTGATATGAGTAGTCTTTTCAACGGCTATCCGTTTAACGACAATACGTACCGGAAGTTCAATGACCGCATCGACCGTTGGGACGTGCGTAACGTCACCTCGATGGAGGGAATGTTCTTAAATGCGAAAGCATTTAACCAGTCGTTGAGCGGTTGGGACGTGTGTCGCGTCTCAAATATGGAAAGCATGTTCGAGACAGCCACATCGTTCAACCAGCCGTTGGCCACGTGGGATACGCGTCAACTGACTGATATGAATTTCATGTTTTCCGGAGCTTCCTCATTCAATCAGCCTTTGTCCTCGTGGGATGTGAGCCGCGTCTCGGATATGAGTTACGTATTTATCGGCGCTACAGACATGGAATGTCAGCCGCGTGACTAATATGTCCGCCATGTTCGCGGAGGCGACCTATTTCAACCAGCCTTTGGACATGTGGGATGTGGGTCAGGTCACGAACATGTCTTGGATGTTTAATTCCGCCTCCTCGTTTAACCAACCGATATCGTCATGGGACGTCAGCAATGTCATTAGCATGAGGTTTATGTTTAATAGAGCCCCGTCGTTGAATCAGTCATTCGATACGTGGAGAGTGTCTCCGGGCACCGATTTGCTGTGTATGTTCGAATCGGCGGGATGTCATCCCTCGATACGGGTGATCGCATAACGCCAACGACTCCCACGTATACGCTGGAGAAGTGTCTTGCATATGCCATAAGGAAACGGCTTGAACCTGTATCAGTGGACGACCGCTCATTGGCCCATGGCCCACTGGGATTGGCCAAAGAGTGTTTACATGCACTCATAGTCGCTTAATGTACTCGGTATGTCGCTTAACGTATTCGCTTAACGTACTGGTTAATTAGCGCTTATGGCGTTAGCGCCGTTCTATCGGTCATGAGCAGACTGTCCAACAGTCTATTGGACAGAGAGCAAACGACGGATACGACAAAGAGAACATTCCCCATGCACCTCAAGGACGAGCGACAGGTTCAAAGGTATACAGCGACGCCTCAGAGCATCTATAGTATATCTAGTAGTAGTCATCGAAGGCGGGCTGCTGTTCCACTGCCGGTACCGTTAACACCCGAATAGCTTCGACTGTATCGATCCGGCGCCGGACGCCATCTTACGATGGAGGCACTGCGTCAGAGATAGCAGAGAAACATGATAGGATTCCCAGAGGCCCATGCGTGTTGGTCCTATACCGATCATGTACATAAATACATAAACTCCGTCATGGTTTTGGCTTCTTTTGGCTTCGATTACCGGTAGTCAAAGGAATATGGTAGGCATGTCTACATTGGTACTTTACCCTTGCCTTTACGTAGGCTACCTGGCACCTATGTGCCTACCAGCATTCGTACCGACCGTCATCGAACATCACGGATGTCGAGATGGCAGCTATTGCCTGTGGTTCAACCGTCCCCTACGGTACCCCTCTACCGTACCACACACAGCTCCACCAGACCGCCCAACGCTCCACCGCAAGAACCTCCGTATGAGGGCGTCAGAACCTTCACGATCAGATCAAATACACCATCGCACCATGCAGGCCAACGAGGAAACGAGTACGATGGCAGTGGACGTGTGCCGCTCTCAGGCTATTGGCGATGTACAGACTGTGATCCCCTTACGACCTTACGGTCATCGACGTTTTACTGAACGCTCCGTCGCAGTGGTGTTGGATCTTTGTCTGTATCGAATGGTAACCGACAGGTGCAGAGGTCAAGTGCTGCCGTATGGTGTGCGCCAGATAATCAAGGACTATGCCTGGGTGTCGTTCAGCAACGAGACGCTACGAGAGGCGGTTCAGTTGTGGTGTAGCGACAGAGCGATGGCTCGTGAGCGCTACGGGGAGATCAACGACTGGGACGTGAGTAAGGTAACTGACATGGCCGCGCTATTTACAGACACGGATGTTAATGACCGCATCGACCGTTGGGACGTGGGCAAGGTCACCTCGATGGTGGCTATGTTCTGCCGTGCGACCTTGTTTAACCAGCCGCTGGACACGTGGGACGTGCACAATGTATTATATGTGGAAGGCATGTTTTGTGGAGCCAGAGCCTTCAACCAGCCGTTGTCCTCGTGGGATGTGAGCAGCGTTTCAGATATATGCGCTACGTTTAATCACGCGGATGCGTTCAACCAGCCGTTGTCGACATGGAACGTCAGCAAAGTGACAAATATGAGTGCCCTGGTTAGTGAAGCACTCTGTTTCAACCAGCCGTTAGACACGTGGGACGTGAGTCTGGTCACAAACATGGCCCACATGTTCAGTGGAGCGATATCGTTCAACCAGCCTCTAGACACGTGGGACGTGCGACATGTCACGAGCATGGACTACATGTTCAGCAAAGCTGCAGCGTTTAACCAGTCGTTGTCGACGTGGAACGTAAGCAATGTGGCTCATATGGAAGGAATGTTCCGTTCAGCAGTCCAGTTCAACCAGCCATTAGACCAGTGGAATGTGTCGCAGATTTCTGACCTGCGCTCTATGTTTTATAACAACGAAGCGTTTAGCCAGCCGTTAAATGCGTGGGACGTGAGCAACGTTGGCAATATGTGTTACATGTTCGAGGGCGCCACATCGTTCAACCAGCCGTTGGACATGTGGGACGTGAGCAACGTTCGCTTTATGGCCTACATGTTCCGTGGAGCCACGTCGTTCAACCAACCGTTGGACACGTGGAGGTTGTCGCCTGGCACCATTACGCAAGGTATGTTTGAGTCTGCGGGCTGTAGTCAGTCGATACAAGAGATGGCGTAGGGTCTACGTGACTCCATGTAGAGTCGGTTTCATCTCGTCGACCGATGTCTTCTCTGACGTGGGTTGTTGCGTGGTATATGCCAACGTATCGTTCTCGAGGGAAGATGAGGTGCTATGTGAGGCAGTGCATACGCATACGACTGTCCCTTTGGAAAACTGTCCCGTCTGTCAACACTTCGTGGTGACGTTGTCTATGTTCCTCTCACATCGATTGCCACATGTCCCCACCGTGTCTGACTGTCACGTCCGCTCCCTGTCCGACGCTTCCCTGTCGTTGCTACTACTGGCGGGAGTACTGGGAAGCACTGTAGACGAGCTACATAGGGGCATGTAAGGATGTACGGTGCACAAATCACTGACCGATATATCCAACCCTCTACCGAGTATCCGAAGTTCCCGTGTCTGACAATACTGACTGTCAATACGATACAATACAAGCCACAAGGTAAGGCTCTATCTATCGAAAGTACACTGGTGGCTCGTTGCCATCTCACCTATGTGTCTGGACACGATACCGGGCGATCATTACATGACTCCATACATAACATTGTGTATCAGTAAGGGAACTTAACGTTCAGGCGCCCGCCTTCTCCTTCGAAGTGGCGAGGGTGCTATTGCATCGGTACATGCCCATGCACTCTCCGTGCAACAGTAAACCTTCGCTTTCCCTTCGACGGTTGTACCAACAGCGGTAGTATCATTCGGTGGCAGAAGTAGCAGCAATTGCCTGCAATACAGACCCAATTGACTGTACAAGACCACAGCACCTCACGCGCAGCGCACCGCCGTTCACCGCCGACCAGACCGCCCACAGATCTCGGCCCCGAGATCCGTGGTTACGACTATAGCGATCCACCCGCGAGTCATAACCAACTGCTAACCGCCCAAAGTAACATGCTGGTGAACGAGACATCGCGTACACTGGTAAGGGATGTGTGCTGCTCTCATGCGATCGTCGACGTACAGGCCATGATCCCCTCACGACCTTCGGGCAATGGACGTTCCACCGACCGTCGCATTGCCGTGGTGTTGGACTTGTGTCTGTATCGCGTGGTAACCGACAGGCGCAGAGGTCAAGTGCTGCCGTTTGGCGTGCGACAGATGATCAAGGACTATGCCTGGGTGTCGTTCAACAACACGACGCTACGAGCGGCGGTGGATCTATGGTGGCGTGACCGAGCGACCGCGTTTGGTCGCTACGGTGATATCAACGATTGGGACGTGAGTAAGGTAACTGACATGGCCAAACTATTTAAAGGCGACCAAGAGTTTGATGACGACATCGACCGTTGGGACGTGCGCAACGTCACCTCGATGGAGGAAATGTTCTGCTATGCGAACGATTTTGCCCAGCCGTTGAAATCCTGGGACGTGCGAATTGTTGTGTCTATGAAGCGCATGTTTGTCGCAGCCATAAACTTCAACCAGTCGTTGGACGCGTGGGATGTGAGCAGGGTTACAGATATGGGTGGACTGTTTTTGGGCGCTGATGGGTTAAACCAGCCATTGTCGACGTGGAACGTTAGCCGGGTAACAAACATGAGGTACACTGCGTTTCAACCACTGCGGTTTTGGTGGAGCACTGCGTTTCAACCAGCCGTTGGACACGTGGGACGTGAGTCAGGTCACTGATATGGGCTACATGTTCGGCAAAGACGAAGCGTTCAACCAGCCGTTAGACACATGTTAACAACGTTCGCAATATGAGCTACATGTTCAGTGGTGCCACATCGTTCAACCAGACGCTACACGCGTGGCGGGTGTCGCCTGACGCCAATAGGGTAGGTATGTTTGTGTCGGCGCGCGATAGGCCGTCTATACGGGAGATGGCGTAGCGTCTGAGAGTCTCCACGTGGAGGCGATACACATACGAATGGGTTGGACCATCAAGAGGCGATGGGGTGCACAGCAGTCGATGTCGGTCCACCGGTTTCATCTCGTCCTCCGGTGGCTTCTTCGACGCTGGTTGTTGTGTGGCATATGCCACCTAATCAACGACGTTCTCGTGGGAAGGAGAAGTGGTGAGGCAGTGTATACAACCCGTTGGGAACCTGCCCCGCCTGTCAATACGTCGCCCCTCTCACATCGAACGTTCCATATCCCCACCGTGTCTGACTGTCACGTCCGCTCCCTGTCCGACGCTTCCCTGTCGTTTCTACCAGCGGGAGTACTGTGAATCACTGTAGACGAGCTAGGTGCATGTAAGGTTGTATGGTGTGCACTGTCATAGACCAATGTATGGCCACCCCTCTAACGAGCATCGGAAGCCAACCTGTGGGACAATACAGAGTGTCACTGGAAGTCGCATGGCAAGGCTCTGTCTACCTCTCAGACATGAGTTAGTTTTGGTAGACCAAGTGCAGATGCCCTACTACTGTGTGTTGGTTCGCACCATGTGGTGGATGTTCCGTCGAATGTACACATGTGGCTTGTTTCCTTCTCACCGGTGTGTCTAAACACGATACCATTCCCTCGTTACACACGAGATACCCGAGTGTGAACACAATATAGGTCGCATGCGTCTCACAGGGTCGCTGATCGCGATCGAGTCGCGTCTACAGTGACCGGTTCGGTTTCTTGTGTCCCTCCCTCCCACGGGTAGCGCCTGACCCCTGCAGTAAAAAGAAGCCTGTGTGGCTAACCTATGTCCCACGCATACAGCGTCGCGGCAGAGATGAACATGTCGCGTAGGGAGATGAAATTCCCCATCCGCAATCCGTCGAAGCAATCGTGGAACTGGGCATTGCCTTTGAAACAGCAATGCACGAACCTAGACCCAGACCCAGACCCAGACGATAACCGAAGGTGGTGGAGGCCGTGGACGGTCACCAGTACAAAGGTACGGTATGTATGCGTCACTCGCACCCATGATTTAGAGGTGATTAGTATAGTAGTATACTAGTATTGGTATACTAGTATACTAATATATAGTATATCGTTCAATTAACGAGCAAGTTCAGACTGGAAAGGAGTTCAACGGTGATCGTTTGAGATGCACCAGCGGTCCCACCGGTCATGCCGTATAGCCAGCCGCTCTCCACGCGGTCATGGTTTCTGGCTGGTTCATAGCCAAGGCCTCCTCAAAGACCCCTTGTGTCTCCCTAATGGCCGCAACGTTCCAAGACAGCAACGGCTTGTTGAATGCTTGAGCATTGGCGAACATGAACGTGATGCATTCGGTGGTCGCAAGGTTCCAGCGATCCAACGGCTGGTTAAACTTCCGTGTGTTTTGGAACACACTCTTCATAGAGGTCACCTTACTAACATCCCAGTTGTTGATGGGTTGGTTGAAGGCGTTGGCATCTGTGAACATCAACAACATCGCCGTTACCGAAGAAACGTCCCACTTGGCCAGCGGCTGGTTAAACGCATGCGCGTGACAAAACATGGCAGACATGGACACGACAGAGGACACGTTCCAGTCCTCCAGCGGCTGATTGAACTTCCAGGAGCCGCTGAACACAGCGGTCATGTCTGTGACCGAGCTAACGTTCCACCGATTCAACGGCTGGTCAAACTGGTATGCGCATTGAAACAGCTCACTCATATCGGTGACAGCTGATGTATCCCACGATTCAATTGGCTGGTTGAACCTCTCTGCGAAAAATAACATACTTCGCATCGTAGTGACATTGGACACGTCCCAGCGGCTGATGTCCTCGTTGAACGATGGTCGCCTTTCAAACAAGTGGCTCATGTCCGTCACACGGTGCGTGTCCCACTGCGAGATGTGACCATAGCGATCGATTGCCATCGCTGAATCCTGGACCCACATCGCCACGGCTGACCGAATGCTGCTGTTGTCCAAGGCGCCGAGGAAGTCTTTGATGAGTTGGCGTATGCCATACGGCAGTACATGTTGCCGCCACGACTCCGAACAGCGGAAGAGGCACAGGTCGACGAGACGAAAGAAGGCACGACGGTCCATAAGTGCTGGTCGACGAGTGACCCAATGCATCCCTTCAGGATCGATCCGGCCAGTCCGCTGCTGATCGAGCTGCTGCGGGCGACAAGTCACCGACCGATGGCGACACATGCTGTCACCGACGAATGGCGACAATCGGTCCGTCGGTGACAGGACGTGTTGCCGTCGGTACACTGTCGCCTGTCACCGACGGGCAACACAGAACGTACCGGCGAGAGTAGATGAGAGTAAACGAGAGTAAACGAGATCGTACCCGACACGAGAGTAGACGATTGAGTCTGGCATGGAATGATTCACTTTGGGCATTTCATTAGCCTTGGTCATGTCGCTCATTGTCTCGGCGACGGCCAACCATGTGTTTGGTGCCTCGAAACATTACCTTGTAGTGTAGTGAAATCACTAAACTTGGTCGGCCCTCGCCATTTCCTTTTAGGTGACAAACGCCGTGCCGTGCGTAGTATGAGCGGCCGAGCGCGGGCTGAAATAGGGTGATATCCTGGAACCCATTTCATTTCTTCTGTCGCTGACGTTACTCTCCTTCCCTAGTAAGGTAATACATACATAGATACTATACATAGATGGTAATAAATTACAAAGAGTGTACTGCACTGTGTACAGTCTTGTGCTTCACTTGCAGTACATGCTTCAGCACTCACCGTGCAGCACTTTACCATCGCATTCCCTTGGAGAGTTGTACCGATAGAAGTAGTATCATTCAGTGGCAGAGATAGCAGTACTCGCCTGCTATACATACCCACGCAACTGTACACGCACCCTTCGACTGCCCCAGCTCAGCCGAGTTCATCAGTCATCTTACAGAGACTAGTTACTTAGAACAACTTCACCAGATCCGTGAGTCACCAGGACGAGCGCACCAAAACCATTGCACCGTGTAGACAAACGAGGTGACAGGTACGCTGGGAGGCGGAGTGTGCTGCTCTCATGAGATCGTCGAAAACCAAAAACAGGCAACCGCAACCTTCGGGCAATGGACTTTCCACCGACCGCCCCATCGCAGTGGTGTTGGACTCGTGTCTGTATCGCGTGGTGACCGACAGGTGCAGAGGTCAGGTGCTGCCGTTTGGCGTGCGCCAGATGATCAAGGACTATGCCTGGGTGTCGTTCAACAACGAGACGCTACGAGAGGCGGTTCAGTTGTGGTGCCGCAATAGAGCGGCCGCTCGTAAACGCTACGGCGACATCAATGATTGGGACGTGAGCAAGGTGACTGACATGACCAGGCTATTTAAAGGCACGTTGTTCAATGACCGCATCGACCGTTGGGACGTGCGCAACGTCACCTCGATGGAGGAAATGTTCAGCCGCGTGGCCCTGTTTAACCAGCCGTTGGACACTTGGGACGTGCGTAATGTTGTGTCTACGAAACGCATGTTTTGGGAAGCTACATTATTCAATCAGCCGTTGTCCTCGTGGGATGTGAGCAGTGTTACAAATATGTTCAGCATGTTCTCGGGCGCTGAGGGGTTCAACCAGCCGCTGTCGACGTGGAACGTGAGCCGAGTGACCAATATGAGGTCCATGTTTTGTAGAGCACACTGTATCAACCAGCCACTCGACTCATGGGACGTGAGTCAGGTCACTGACATGGGCTTTCTGTTTTGTGCGGCGACATCTTTCAACCAGCCGCTGGACACGTGGGACGTGAGTCAGGTCACGGACATGAGCCACGTGTTCAGCAAAGCCGAAGCGTTCAACCAGTCGTTGTCGACGTGGAATGTCAGTCAGACCCATTGTATGCAAAGCATGTTCCGTGGCGCCACATCGTTCAACCAGCCGTTGGACTCGTGGGACGTGAGCCAGGTCACGGACGTGTGCTTCATGTTCGATGGCGCGGGAGCGTTCAACCAGCCGCTGGACACGTGGGACGTGAGCAACGTTTTCGTCATGGGCTACATGTTCCGTGGTGCCACGTCGTTCAACCAGCCGCTGGGCACGTGGAGAGTGTCGGCGGGCTCCCTTGTGGAGGGTATGTTCAAGTCAGCGGGCTGCAATCCTTCCATACGGGTGGTTGCGTAGCCTCGCTACTCCAGAGGCGATGGGTCGCTTTCCTCTCGTCGACCTCGTCGGTGTCTTCTCTGACGTGGGTGGTGTTGTGTGGCGTACGCATACTGATCAACGGCCTCATAGAGGGATGGCGAGTCGGTATGAATGTGGATACGACCCACTGGAAACCTCACTACGACGTTGTCTCCTCCCACCTCCCACCTCGAACGCTACATGTCCCAACCGTGACTGACATGTCCCAACCGCCACGTCCTCTCCCTGTCCGACGCTTCCCTGTCGTTGCTACTGGCGGTGGAGTTCTGCGTATCGTTGTAGACGAGCCAGGTGCATGTGTGCAGTGTACAGTGTGCTTGTCACTTACCGAAATAGGTATATCCAACCCTCTAGCGAGTATTGCATCCGAAGCAAACCTTTCTGTGTCCAAAGAAGACAATCTGGTGCTTCCACACCCCTGCTCTCGTCTTGTGCGATTGTATACAAGGCTCCACAACGCTTTAGGTGCGTCTGAATCTAACTGTGTACACACTCCTCTTTCCGCCGGAGCTAAGCCAGTGCGAGATTGGCTCTGTAAACACCCTCTTCATGTACAATTGGGGTTTTCATTCATACAAGTGCCGATAAGGCGTGGAAAGGCCGGGAGCTTAGATCGAATGGGATGTAGTGCTAATGTCTGGGTGCCATTCGACAACGAAACGCTACGGGAGGCGGTAGACCTGTGTGAGAAACTCCGGTCGGTTGCATAGATGGAGACCTGTCGGGCCATTTTCCGTACGAAGAGGCGCGGACTGCCAGAGGTCTATGCAAGTTGTGCCTCTAACGATCATATAAACAATGACGGCAATTGAAACCAGTACAGCTCCGTCATGTAAGTGGTAGGCTGACAGAGCAGGGTCCAAAAGGTGGGGAAATGCCTAGAATGTGGTGCCAATTGACGACGGCGCCATTAGCTGTCCTATCGACCATGCAGAAATATCTCATATACAGTTGGTAGAGACTTGAAAGAAGATTGAATCTCACCGAAAAGTTAGTTCAGATGTGCGATATTCGTGGAGATATCGACAATGTAAACGTCGCATTGGTACTTTACCCTTGCCGTTACGTACACTACCTGGCCGCTATGTGCCCACCATCATTCGTACCGAACATCGTCGAACAACACGCATGTCGAAATGGCAGCTATTCGAGTGTTTGCGCAAACCAGTTCGGACGTATGTCGGACGTACATCTCCCGGATGTCGTCCAGGATGTCGCCAGGATGTCGCTAGACTGTCGCCCAGGATGTCGCGATGACGACAAGCCCATATCCTCCATTGATTACTGCCCTTGTAATCCTCGTTCCCCGTTCAACATGACAAGATTGCAAGCATCGACTTGATGCCCACTCCAGCTCCATGATACAACAGTGCTGGTAATAACTACCCATTGATACATGACCAATTTCGAAGTGCTGTCGGCCCCAGGTTTGATTTTTGCTACCGGTATATGTCAAAAAATCGAAGACCGAACTCCCGACGCTTTGGATAAGAGGTATTTCGAATAGACTTTAAAAGTTTGTAGAGCATGTATGGATAGCTTTTCTGGGTAGCACAATTATGGACTTGGACTTGCTTGATTGAGGCGGTGGGTGACCGGACGTCAGATGTAATTCGGACGTCCGTCGGACACAGGATGGACGTCCGTCGGACTTCCGGTTGCCGTCCAAACTGCGTTGCGCAAACACTCGATTGCCTGTGGTCCGACCGTCCCCTACGGTACCCCTCAACGGTAGCTCCACCGAACCGCCCGACGACCAGCGAACGTGGAGAACCTTCGTATCAAGGTGACTGACATGACCAGGCTATTTAAAGGCACATTGTTTAATGACCGCATCGACCGTTGGGACGTGCGCAACGTCACCACGATGGAGGATGTGTTCTGTTCGGCAGCCCTCTTTAACCAGCCGTTGGACACCTGGGTAGTGAGCCATGTTGTGTCTGTGCGAGCCATGTTTTGTGGAGCCAAAGCGTTCAACCAGCCGTTGTCCTCGTGGGAGGTGAGTCGCGTCACAGATATGTACGGATCGTTCTATGGCGCTGAGGGTTTTAATCAGCCGTTGTCGACATGGAATGTTCGACAGGTGGCCGAAATGCGTGCAATGTTTCGTGGAGCAGTTTCCTTCAATCAACCTCTAGTCACGTGGGACGTGCGTCAGGTCACCAACATGGGCTATATGTTGTCGACGTGGAACTTGAGTCAGGCGTCAGGCATGAGTTACATGTTCTGTGAAGCGGTCTCTTTCAACCAGCCGCTAGACACGTGGGACGTGAGACACGTTCGCTTTATGGCCTACATGTTCAGTGGCGCCCGATCGTTCAACCAGACGCTGCACACGTGGAGGGCGTCGCCTGGCATTAATATGGTTGGTATGTTCGTGTCGGCGGGCTGCTGCCCGTCTATACGGGAGATGGAGTAGCGTCTGAGGGTCTCCATGTCGAGTCGGTGCTCTTTCTCTGTTGTTGGATTTGAGAAGCGAAGCGACAGGTTGCACTGCCATCGGAGTCGGTGGTGTCATCTCGTCGATCGGTGTCTTCTCCGACGTGGGGTGTTGTGTGGTATATGCCAACTGATCATATGCCTACGACGTCCTCGTGGGACGGTGAGGTGCTATGTATGTGAGGCGGTGTATACGACCGATTGCGAACCTCTTTCGTCTGTCAATACGTCGCGTGTCTGACTGTCACGTCCTCTACCAGTCCGACGCTTCCCTGTCGTTGATTCGGTCGTTGTGTATCGCTGTAGACGCGTTAGGTGCATGTAATGATGTACGGTGTACAAATCACTGACCGATATATCCAACCCTCTACCGAGTATCCAAAGTACCCGTGTCAGACAATACAGACTGTCAATACGATACAATACAAGCCACAAGGTAAGGCTCTGGCTATTGAAGAGGTGGCTCTATCTATCGAAAGTTCACTGGTGGTTCGTTTCCTCCTCACCTACGTTCGATACCATGCCATCGTTCCACACTTTGGAGGCACCAGAGTAGGAACACAATATAGGTCGCATGCGTCACACAGGTTTAGTGATCTGATCACGATCGAGCCGCGTCTACGGTGACGATCGAGCCGTGTCTACGGTGACCGTTGCGGTTTCTTGTGTCCATCCCTCCCGTGGGAAGCTTCTGTGTGGAGAGGCATGTTCATGCTGCATGTTCCACGCATAGCGCGGTTGGTTTACGTCGCGGCAGAGATGAACATGTCGCGCAGGGAGTTAATCTTCCACACCCCCAATCCGTCAAAGCAATCGTGGAACCGGGCTTCGCCTTTGAAACAGTACTACACAGACCCAGACCCAGACCCAGACCCAGACGATAACCGGCAGTGAAGGGTCACCAGTACGAAGGTGTATGTGCTCGTCTCTCGCACCCATGATTTAGAGGTAATTGGTATGCTAGTATACAGTATAACGAGCAATATCGGACACTGGAAAGGAGTTCAACGGTGATCGTTTGAGATGCACCAGCAGTCCCACCGGTCATGCCGTATAGCCAGCCGCTCGCCACGCGGTCATGGTTTCCGGCTGGTTCATAGCCAAGGCCTCCTCAAAGACCCCTTGTGTCTGCTTCATGGCCGCAACGTTCCAAGACAGCAACGGCTGGTTGAATGCTTGAGTATTGGCGAACATGAACGTGATGCATTCGGTGGTCGCAAGGTTCCAGCGATCCAACGGCTGGTTAAACTGCAGTGCGCTTTGGAACACACTCTCCATAGACGTCACCCTACTTACATCCCAGTTGTTGATGGGCTGGTTGAAAGCGACGGCCGATGAGAACATCAACAACATCGCCGTTACCGAAGAAACGTCCCACTTGGACAGCGGCTGGTTAAACGCATGCGCGTGACAAAACATGGCAGACATGGACATGACAGAGGACATGTTCCAGTCCTCCAGCGGCTGATTGAACTTCCCGGAGCTGCTGAATGCTGATGTCATGTCTGTGACCGAGCTAACGTTCCACCGATTCAACGGCTGGTCAAACTGGTATGCGCATTGAAACAGCTCACTCATATCGGTGACAGCTGATGTATCCCACGATTCAATTGGCTGGTTGAACCTCTCTGCGAAACATAACATACTTCGCATCGTAGTGACGTTGGACACGTCCCAGCGGCTGATGTCCTCGTTGAACGATCGTCGCTTTTCAAACAAGTGGCTCATGTCTGTCACACGGTGCGTGTCCCACTGTGAGATGTGGCCATAGCGATCGATTGCCTTCGCTGAATCCTGGACCTACAGCGTCACGGCTGACCGAATGCTGCTGTTGTCCAAGGCGCCGAGGAAGTCTTTGATGAGTTGGCGTATGCCATACGGCAGTACACGTTGTCGCCACGACTCCGAACAGCGGAAGAGGCACAGGTCGACGAGATGAAAGAAGGCACGACGGTCCATGGAAGCAGGTCGAGGAGTGAAGCTGTGCATCCCTTCAGCGTGTGAAGCGATCGAACCGGCCAGTCCGCTGCTGATCGAGCTGCTGTCACCGACGACGTGCTGTCCGTCACCGACCGATGGCGACAAGTGATGTCACCGACCGATTGGGACAATTGATGTCACCGACGAATGGCGACATCGGTCCGTGACAGCACGCGAGAGTAGACGAGAGTAGCCGAGAAGACGAGAGCGGACCCGACACGAGAGTAGACGAGAGAGTCTGGCATGGAATGATTCACTTTGGGCATTTCATTTGCCTGGGTCATGTCGCTCAATGTCTCGTCGACGGCAAACCATGTGTTTGGTGCCTTAGAAAACACAGTCGTGTTTCTACTCAATACATAACCTTGTAGGGTAGTGAAATACCTGGCCCTGGCCATTTCCTTTCACGTGACGTCGCCAATTATGCGTAGTATGAGCGGCCGAGCGCGGACAGAAACAGGTTCATATACTGGGACCCATTTCATTTCGTGTGTCGCAGACGTTACTCTCCTACCCTAGTAAGGTAGTACATACGATGGTACTGTACTGTGTACAGACTGGTACTGAATTCGCAGTACATGCTTCGTCACAGGTCATGCAACACATTATCATCATTCCCTTCGACGGTCGTATCGAAAGCGGTAGTATCCTTTAGCGGAAGAAGTAGCTACAATCGCCTGCTATACATATCCAAACAATTGTACACGACGACTGCACCTCACTACCACCACCGACCGCCCACAGCCGATCAGAGCCCATCACAGTCTAGCTCCGACAATGGATCCACTAGATCAATAAGTCATCAAGAAGAGCTCACGAATCCATTATACCATGCCGACAAACAAAGAAATGAGTACACTGAGAGTGGATGTGTGCGGCTCTCATGTGATCTTCGATGCACCGACCATGATCCCCTCACGAGCGTCGGAAAGTGGCAGTTCTACCGACCGCCCCATCCCTATGGTGTTGGATCTGTGTCTGTATCGCATTGTGAACGGCCGTTGCAGAGGTCAGGTGCTGCCATATGGGGTACGACAGATGATCGAGGACTTCGCCTGGGTGTCCTTTGACAACAAGACGCTACGAGAGGCGGTCCAGTTGTGGTGCAGCGACAGAGCAACCGCGCTTGAGCGCTACGGGGAGATCAATTTTTGGGACGTGAGTAAGTTAACCGATATGGCCAGGCTATTTAAAGGCACATTGTTCAATGACCGCATCGACCGTTGGGACGTGAGCAAGGTCACCTCGATGGAGGAAATGTTCAGCCGCGTGGCCCTGTTTAACCAGCCGTTGGACACGTGGGACGTGCGTAATGTTGTGTCTACGAAACGCATGTTTTGGGAAGCTACATCATTCGATCAGCCGTTGTCCTCGTGGGATGTGAGCAGTGTTACAGATATGTCCAGTATGTTCTCGGGCGCTGAGAGGTTCAACCAGCCGCTGTCGACGTGGAACGTCAGCCAAGTGACCAATATGAGGTCCATGTTTTGTGTAGCACTCTGTTTCAACCAGCCACTCGACTCGTGGGACGTGAGTCAGGTCACCAACATGGGCTACATGTTTTGTACGGCGACATTGTTTAACCAGTTGCTGGACACGTGGGACGTGAGCCACGTCACTGACATGGGCCACATGTTCAGTCAAGCCGCAGCTTTCAACCAGTCGTTGTCGACATGGAATGTCAGTCAGACCTCTTGTATGGAAGGCATGTTCTGTGGTGCCACATTGTTCAACCAGCGGCTAGACACGTGGGACGTGAGACAGGTCAGTGACATGTGCCTCATGTTCGGTCGAGCGGTTTCTTTCAACCAGCCGCTAGACACGTGGGACGTGAGTCAGGTCACGGACATGTGCTTCATGTTCGATAGCGCGGAAGCGTTCAACCAGTCGCTGGACACGTGGAGGGTGGCGCCAGACACTCTTATAGATGATATGTTCGAGTCAGCGGGCTGTAGTCCGTCCATACGGGTGATTGAGTAGCCTCTGAGACTCGTTGTGTCGAGACGGTGCTCATTCTGTGGTGCTGTTGGTCCATTGTGCTTGCGGAGCTGTTGCATTTGTCCGACTGCGATCGACGTGTGGAGTACTAGTAGCAAGGAACGTTTGACGGCGAGGTGGGGGTCTCCACTGCCCGGAGAGGGGGCGTTACTGTTACGACCGGGTGATGTGCGGATGGTCTTGAGTGATGGTGTGTGAGCGGGAAGGTCTCTTTGTCACGACCCGATCTGTGAGTCACGGCATATCACCCGTAGGGGTAGTAGCGACGTCCTTTACATCGTGAGATAGACCGCGTTGTCGAGGTGGTGGCTGGCCGTTCGGGACTATCGCTGGCTATCGATCGACACCCAGAGACCAGAGACGTGGTCAGAAGCGGTAGACCTATGTGTGTGCCAGTGTCGGACGGTGTGTGTCGTCCAATGTCGATGCGTAGGCAAAGGGATGCAACCGCCACACGACTGAGAGGACTATGGAGTGTGTGAAGCTGTTCTACCGACCGCTATCGACGTGTGGAACGGCAACGGTCCGTACGCACACGCTTGTAGGAAATAAATTCCTTTTCACGTCAGCGCCAAGGCAGTGCTCATTGTCGGTGCCCCACCAATGGCACCGTTATTCATATATTTAACTTGCGAAACCCCACCCCTCCAGCCGTAGTCAAGCCTACGCTCATATGGGCGGCATCCTGTCCTGTGTAAGCTGTGGGTGTACGTGCGGCTGATCCAAACGCCGTTTAAGGATAGCCGTTCAGTTGGCCGTGTTGAGAGGGACGTGGGCATTCGTTAGACAACGTTTACACGACGATCAGTCAACCCCTATTAACGCCTTTGCAGCGCCTCTGGCAACGACTGTTTGAATGACGTGGCGCCCTCAAACGTTTCGCTCTTGTTTACGTCGTGGCGTACATTCCATGCGTCCAATGGCTGGTTGAACGATGCGGCTCCGTAGAACAGGTTGCCCATCGCAGTGACCTGGCTCACATCCCACACCGCTAACGGCTGGTTGAACGAGGTTGCTTGGTGAAACATGTCACTCAAATTGGTCACCTGGCTCACGTCCCACGTGTCCAGCGGCTGGTTGAAAGCCAATACTATGCATATGGTTAACATGTCCAACGTCCCAGGAGGATAGTGGCTGGTTAAACGACGAGGCGACACAAAACATGGAGCCCATCGTCGTCACATCCCACGTGCAAAATGGCTGGTCGAATGAACATACCACCATATTCGTTACTCGACTGACGTCCCTGGTGGACAACGACTGGTTGAACGTCCCCGCACCGTATAAGCTCGGTGTCCTCGCTTGACTGCCATGAGAGCCACGACCCGTGGGACCCTCTGGCGCCCTCCTCAAACATGCCCCCGCCCCCCGCACCAACAACCAACACGCACCCACAACATCGCAAACGTGATTTCGCTTCGGAGTTACAGCCAATTACAGCCAATTAAAGGTCGACGTTGTTAATACACAGAGACACACAGAGACACACACAGACACACAGAGAGACACACAGAGAAGAGAGAGGGAGAAGACACAGCAGGGCTACACCCACATATGTGCGCGGATGCCGCGCTTCCGCAGCCCCGCGAAGAAGTCCAGCACGTGGCCCGTGTCGAGCTTCAGCCCGTAGAGCTCGGTGGGGATGTTGCCGCCCCAGCCGCAGTTCATCATCACGGGGCAGCGGAAGTGCAGCTCGAAGAAGAGTTCGTCGACGAGGTCGGCCAGCCGCTGGTCCTTGAGCAGGTCCATCGCGATGCGGTTCTCGATCTGCGGCGTGTCGATGTCGAGCTTGATCGACACGAAGTCGTGCTCCGCCACCGTGTTGGACAGGAACGAGACGAACGAGCGGTCGGGGTCGTTCTTGTCGCCGCCGACGGGCACGTTGAAGAACGTGTAGTGCGGCTTGACGGGCGGCGGCACCTTCGACCAGAAGTGCGTGGGCTCCAGCAGCGTGTACTCCCAGCCGTAGATGTGGTCGAAGGCGATGCCTTGCTGCGCGTACAGACACGTGAAGTAGTTGAGCGAGGACAGGAACGTGGATGTGCCCATGTCGAAGAAGAACGCCTTCGGGTGCGCCGGCTCGCGGTGTGTCGCCTCTGGCGGCGGCGGCGGCGGGTGCGACGCGTTGCGCAGCGAATGCGACGCGTTGCGCAGCGGGTGCGGCGGCGCGGCGTGCCCCAGGGAGCGGAAGAGAATGCGCTCCTTCGCCTCCTCGAGGCCGGCGCCGATGAGGTAGTCGGTGTCGCAGACGTAGGTGTCGCGCAGCCCGGCCACGGCCTTGACCCGGCCGCCCCACGCGATCTGGTCCTTCGTCACCGCGAAACCGTTGGCTTTGCAGCTTAGGATGGCCATCGGGTGCCGCCCGTAGATCGTGAGGGGCTCAATCCACTCGAACCAGCTCCTCGTGGGAGCGCTGCCGCATTTGGCGTCGAAGCGCATTCGCGAGAGGTAGAACAGGTCGTCGGGGTGCGGCTCCGACGGCCCCGACGGCCCCGACGGCCCCGACGTGGCGTTCTTCCACGCCGACAGGCGGTGCTTCACCATCAGCTTCGTTCGGTGCATCAGTTTCGGCACGTGCTCCACGTCGTCGAACATCAGTTGGCGCATAAGGTTGTGGCGCTGGTCGCCGCTCTCGGGCGTGTCGCTCAGCCGCCGGCCGAGCTCCATGTGCAGCGTCTCGTACGGCGAAGGCAAATAACTGCGCGTCACGTTGCAGCCAGAGCGACTGGCGAGGGGGTGGGATAAGTGCTGGTCACCGATTCGCTTCCCGTGCGACTCTGCGCGGCGAAGCTGCTGTCCGATTTGGTGGTCCGAAGAGTGAGCTTTGTTCGGGTAGAAGCCTCTCGCAGGGTCCACGATATCACAGCAATACCCCTCGCCGTTGTACATGCAGGAGTTCATGTCCAGTAAGGAGGAGACGAGCGGTGCAGGGAAGGTCGACCCCCATTTCTGCGCCACGACACAAACGGAGAAGTGAAGAAACACGCAACAAAGACAAGCGACGGGCCAGAGGAAGGACATCATCCTCAGCCTTCAGCTGTATAGCAGGGCCCAGACAACGAATAGCTGTAGATAGAATAACGAATAAACTGTTCACAGCGACTGCGACTGCTGCGACTGCGGCGCTCATCACAGTCACGGAAAAGGCCGGGTTTGGACAAAAACGAAACGTCGAAAAACTCGGAAAATCGACAGATAGTAGGTACCTCACTTCACTTCTTCAACCTCTTTTCACTTCAACAAAACACTGTGGATATTTTTACCGAAGAGAATCGTCTCACTTCCTCAGACCAATCTCCAATGACCTTTGCCGGTATTCCGGAATTACGAGATATAGAACCCCGGACTTCACGCACTTCTCACCAAAAGTCGGGTTGTGACATGATGACTATGACCTCTCCTGCGACCAGCTGCGGCACTGCTGTCACTGTCACTGTCACTGGTGGCGGCAGCACGAAGACCCGAGAAGACGAAGAACGCAGAAGCGCAAGTAGGTAGGAAGCAACTGAGTAGAAAGACGCTCGCGTCATCGACCCAGCTGCTGCTATTGTGGTTGTGGTGGAGACAGCGTTGCTGCCTGAAGGTCGAGAAGTGGATCAACGCTGTGGCCCAGTTGTGACTCTGAAGCTGACAGGAGCTCTGCTGCAGCGATGCATACTTAGAAACATACATATATAGAAACATAACGAACAACCCTTCAGACACAGAGTGCCGTGGTTCACCTGTTGGCGTCGCTTCACTTCACGGTGCAGTCGGCGACAGTCGGGCGATGTCGAGCACCTGTCGACCCGCGTCCGGGAACACCTCCAGCGCTGCCGCCCCGGTCAGTCGCACGTAGCGGTCGTGGTCGTCGAACACACGCGACATGTCGCCTTTCGCCTCGTCGGACGGCGCCGTATCGATGCAGACGAAGGCGAAGTCGCCCGCGGCGATGGCGGCCGCCGCTGACCCGTCGTCGTGCCCAGCGGTGCCGGGGAAGGCCTCTCTACAGGCGGCGACGATGGTGTCGCGGAAGTGTTCCGCCCGGCGGGTGTGTCCGTCGTCGGAGGCGGCGTCGGCGTCGCGGACGAGTTCGCGGAACTTGTAGGCCACCGCCAAGACGAAGGGTTTGCCGTCGGTCTGGCGCAGCACCCACAGACCGTCCCACGCCTCTCGGTCGTGGCCCGTCACGACCAGCACATCGCGCTCCTCCAGCTGACACTGGCGGAGGGCGGCGACGTGTTCGTTGACAGCGTCGCGGCTGCACGGTAGCGGTGTGGGGTGATAGAGGTCCTCCAACGGAAGAATACACCGTTCAGCTTCAACACCGTCGAGCGAAACTTGGAGATGCTCGGCGCTCCGCCCTGGCAGCCCAGCAACCGAAAGAGCGAATAGTCGCCGTGTTTGACCCGCTCCGCACTCAGGGCCTTGCAGGTCAGGAACGCGTTCGCCATCATCGCCAAGGGCCTGCCGAGGGTCTGAGGCTCGTGGTAGGTGGCGGGGTCAAAGACGATGTTCAACGTCGCCTCGGCCACCGGCGTCAACAGACTCATTTCGGGGACCTGGTACGTCTTCAAGCGACACAGCGACAGCGCCGATAGGACTGCCCCGTCATAGAAAGGGTTCTCAGGGGCGTTGACCACGTAGCCGTCGACCATCGCGCGGTAGGTGTCGTCGGTCCACTCAAACGGCTTTCTCCAGAGAACGTCGTAGACAAGACGCGCGTCCTTTAACATAACGGTCGCTCCTTTGCCGGCCTCGCTAAAGACCGTCTCCAATCGTGCGGAGAATGCCTTCAACACTCGAGCAGTCACCTCTTTGGTGAACGATAGCGGCTGGTCCGCGGGGAACTCGTCGCCCAGGACCTCCGCCAAGGTCTACGTCGCTCCGGGCGACTGTGCGGTGAGCGTCAGCAGCTGCTTCAGGCGCTGGTCGGTGCTGTCGGCGACAATAGACCCGGGCGACAGCTGCGGCAGATGGGCTGGCAACCATTGAGCGTACGCCTCTTGGACGTTCAGCTCGAGGGGCAGGGGCATGCAGGGGATTAGCCGTCCGGAATGCTGCGACGCCCCCGTGGGTGCTTTGGTTAGCACCGCCATCGCCAAGTTGACGCGGAAGCCCGGCATCTCGTCATTAAGCAACGCATTTCGCAGGCTGTAGAACGCATTGGCATCGATCCCCTTTTCTATCAGTTTCTCGGGCTCGTCGACGAGCAACACGAACCGTGTGCAGGGCCTCGATCTCCGCATATCTTCGACGAGGAACGTGACACATTCCTTCAGCAACGCCTCGGTTCCAATATATGGGTCATCTTGATGGCTCTGCCAACGACGCAACGCCTGCGTGAGGTCTGCCCGAAAGCGATCGAAGTCCGGAATGCTGTACGCCATGGTCAGCATACGCAGCACCACTTCCACCGCCATCGACACCTCGTCATCCTCGTCATCAAATACTTTGACGGCGGCCCAGTTGCCACTGAAGGTGATTGCCACTGCCAACACGTCCTGTTCGCTGCGTTGGTTCAGCGCCTTCTCCAGCTCGACGAAGAAGCGGGTCTTGCCCTTGCCCCTGCCCGCCAGCGCCGCGTACATCGGATTCCATCTGGAGCCAACATCGTCCGTAGAGGTAGCGATCTTCTCGGTCCAACTGTCGAGAAACGGTCGGTTCAGATATGGCTGCTTCAACGTGACCTCCGGTCGCTCCATGATGGACAGCGTCCGGTTGTCCAGATGGTTCACGTGAGGCTGTGACGCGAGGGCCGAGCGAAACACATCTACAACGAACAGACAAGGTATCGGATGAGGCAAGGGCAGGCCTCACAAGAACGAGAATTGGTTAGAAACGGTAACAACCTGCGAATGACGTGAGAGGACTGTTGGTCGGAGACGTGTTCTGCGTTGAGGACATCTACAAGGGAGAAAGGACTCATAGTGAGGCTCACGAAGCACTGCAATGCATGCCTCTCTCAGCCGACTTACCGATCGAAAAATGGGCCGGGTCTTCGACCGATGAAAGGCTCGACCTGCAGAATAGGCCATCGAACGGCTTGCGATTCGTGAGGCACCCATTGCGGGAAATCCTTGAGCGCGCCACGCTCCGACAGATCGAAGAAGAGTCAATAACACGATACCCCTCATAAACATGGGCCTGCTTTCCTACTTCCTGCTGTGGAGATCAGGTAAACGAGTCTCTCGTGAGCCAAAGGGCCTAACCGCTCCCCCGCCCAGAGCAACGAGTGGCTCCGGACACGGGTACGTTCGGTCTCGTGGTGCACTGTGGAATGTCATCACTACCATGGTACTCCTGGTGTACGCCCTGTCACTCTCAAACAGGACCTTTGGCCGAACTCGAGTCTCCCCTTCGGAAATCGCGACTTTTCGACAAGTGGCGAAAGCGACTTTTCGTCGTCATCGTGTCAGTGTGGAAGTCCCTTGCGACTGGGCGTCTCGCGGCGTGGGTATCCACGCTGCCAGTGCCTGTGGTGGTGGGCATAGCTGGCAGTGGACAGCGGTGGTGGTCGTCTCTCCCCCACCACTCACGTGTTCTGATCCTTGTGTGTGCGTGTGGAGACATTCATGAATAAATACACAGTGAGAAGCGGGGTGCGATGAAGTTCGTACTATACCAGCCGTAGAGAATGACAAGGCTTGTGTCTCAGGAGAATTGAGAACAATGCAACGTTTGGCACTTCAGTTACTGCCCATTGACACCCAACCCACCCACACCCGATGATGGTTGATTTGCGTGCCATGGGTTGCGGGGCCAAAGCTGACGGTTTGGCGGTAGTAGTTCATTGTCTGCGGAGTATACAAGAATCCCACAACATTGGCGACGACAGTGTCACCGTCAACCGACCCATAGGTATTTGCGAGAAGCGATCGTTACACAGGAGGAGGAGAAGGAGGAGGATGTTGTCTGCTGCACACACTGCACACTGCACACTGCACACTACACATTTCAGATTACACACAGATCGTTCGATGACCACCCGATGACTTGTGTTGGATCACAGGCGCCCCTACAACTACAGCCACCGTGAACATCGACGCTGGGTCGCAGGCACAGCCTTGACCGGCGCTCTGGCTCCTGCCGCAAGGTCCAACACGACACCCATTCGGAGCAGCAGCTGCCGCAGTCACTGACTCGCACTCGCCGGTCAGGTGGCGGTCTGTGATCAGCGCAGCTCTGACGAGCCTACGCGCTGCCTCTGCCCTCTCACCAACCGCCACCATCACAACGCCACAGCCCACAACGCCTCCGTCATCGACGCACGGGCATCGCTTGCCGAAAGGACGCGGCTCCCTCAAACATGTGCGACGCGTCCTCCACCTGACTGGTGTCCCACGCGCCCAGCGGCTGGTTGAGGGCCGTCGCGCCGTAGAACATGTAGCTCATGTCCGTCACGCGGCGTACGTCCCACGCGTCCAGCGGCTGGTCGAGGGCCGTCGCGCCGTAGAACATGTAGCTCATGTCCGTCACGCGGCGTACGTCCCACGTCGCCAGCGGCTGGTCGAAGGCCGTCGCGCCGTAGAACATGTAGCTCATACTGGTCACCTGGCTCGTGTCCCACCGGTGCAGCGGCTGGTTGAAGGACGCGGCCCCATCGAACATGCCGCTGGTCGTCCTCACGTGGCTCGTATCCCACGAGTGCAGCGGCTGGTTGAACGAGGCCGCGCCGCAGAACATCCCGCTCATATCGGCGACCCGGCCGACGCTCCACGTGCTCAGCGGCTGGTTGAACGCCGACGCCAGAGCGAACATGTTCTGCATCGACGTGACGTTGCGTACGTCCCAGCGATCGATACAGTCATTGAACTTGCGTTCTGCGAACAGCGCCATCATGTTGGTGACGCGGCTCACGTCCCAGTCGTTGATCTCGCCGTATTTCTTCAGCGCCGTGGCTCGGTCTCCGCACCACACCCACACGGCCTCCTGCAGCGTCTCGTTGGTAAATGGCACCCAAGCATAGTCCTTGATCATCTGGCGCACGCCAAACGGCAAGACGTGGCCTTCACATCGCTCGGACACGGTCCGGTACAGACACAAATCGACCAACGTGGCTGTTGAGTACGCGCGGTGCTGTTCATCACCCGAGCGCATGACGCAGTTCCCGGTTCTCGGATTGACTCTATCCCATGTATCCATAGATGTACGATGTACGGGTTGTGGTAAGTACTGTTACATCCGTTTCCAACGTGAGAGCTAGGCGGGTTACGACGCTGGAGGCGACAGAGGAGGACGTACTCTTTAGCTCCCAAGACTGGCTTGTCTTAGGGGTTATGTACAGTACCATAGATGTACTATCCGATGCGACAACACGATGACGACGACGCCACTGCCGAAGAACCGTTGAACCGTTGACGGTTCAGCGACGACAACATCGACCATCGACGATCTACATACAGCGGTACGACAGCGGTTATCTCCACTGACACCGAATACAACAGATAAACAGGATGTCCTCCACGATTCTCGCACAGGCAGCGATCGCCGAGGACAATGGCGATTCGGCACGTGCCCACCGACCGATCGCGCTGGTGACCGATTTGTGTCTGTACCGCGTGGTGAGCGACCGTTGCCAAGGTCGCGTCCTGCCGTTTGGCGTGCGACAGATGATCAAGGACTTCGCCTGGGTGTCGTTCGACAACGATACGCTGCGAGAGGCGGTGCAGCTGTGGTGCAGCGACCGGGAGGAGGCTTTCCAACGCTACGGCGACATCAACGACTGGGACGTGAGCCGGGTGACCAATATGGACGGGCTGTTCAGCGGCGAGGACTTCAACGACCGCATCGATCGCTGGGAGGTCGGCCGCGTAACGTCAATGAGCGAAATGTTCGCCGATTCGACGGATTTCAACCAGCCGCTGGCCGCGTGGGACGTGCGCCAGGTGACGGACCTGAGCGGCATGTTCAGAGGCGCCGAGGCGTTCAACCAGCCGCTGGCCTCGTGGGACGTGGGGCAGGTGACCACTATGAAGGCTTTGTTCGGTGAGTACTCGCGGTTCAACCAGCCGCTGGCCGCGTGGGACGTGAGCCGCGTCACCGACATGAGCGACCTGTTCCTCGACAACGACCGCTTCAACCAGCCGCTGGCCGCGTGGGACGTCGGCCAGGTCACCGACATGAGCCACATGTTCGCCAACGCCGTCTCCTTCAACCAGCCGCTGGCCGCGTGGGACGTGAGCCGCGTGACGCGCATGACGGGCATGTTCATCGGCGCCGAGGCGTTCGACCAGCCGCTGGGCCGCTGGGACGTCGGCCGCGTCGTCGACATGGAGCACATGTTCAACGGCGCCATCGCGTTCAACCAGTCGCTGGCCGCGTGGGACGTTCGGAACGTCGCCAGCGTGAACCACATGTTCGCCTTCGCCAGGGCCTTCAACCAGCCGCTGGACTCGTGGGCGCTGGGCCCGGGCACCGACGTGGGCGGCCTGTTGGATCGGGCGACGTCGTTTCGACAGACGCCGCCCACGGTGCGCTGAGCCGGCGTGGTCTCTCTGCCTCCCCGCCGCGGTGCAGTGGTCTGTGTCGCAACGGTCAGTGCCACAGAAGGTCGCCTGAGTACCTCATGTTATAGCTATTTCATTGCCATAGATGTACACACAGTAAAGATACGCAGTGTGTCACATGTCACATGTCACATGTCGCCACAACCGTCGCCGCGGCGGCCGCGGCGGCGGCGGTGTTGATCGATCGGCGATTGCGAAGGGCGCCCTGCAGCATTGACCTGCTCCATGCCCCACGTCCCATGCCCAGCCACAATTCAACGCGACGGTTTGGAGAGCCATGTCAATCACACCAATCTCGTTTGTGCCTCATGCGCAATGCACATTGACGGTGGGCGATCTGCTGCGATCCCAGCACGTCCGGTCCATGACTTGTTTCATGTGCCTGGACTATGGTGTCCGCTGTCGGGTTCAGTACCACCCAACGTCTCTTGCTGCTGCTCCGTCAGGTTCGTGATTCTATCCGTAAATGCGATCGATGAGGCTCAACCGTGTTGCCTGCCAAGCAGGTTCCGCAGTGGCAGCGTCGACAGGTGAGTCGCACACTCGTCCCCCCATCGCGACAGATCGACCATCTGTGGCTGTGTGCACACCAGACGGAGCTGCGGCGGTGGCTGCACCAGGTAAACGACCGACCCTTCGTTCCTTTAAACGAATGCGCTGACGCGTTGGTGACGTTCTCAGCGAGGGCCCGCTCCTTTGCGGTTCGCATTCGTGACGACTGTCTCACCGCCGCCGTGGAAGCGAAGCTGTGCCTCGCATATGGCCCAGGGCTCCTCACACACGAGGGGTATCTGGTCACTGCTGCGCGCCTGCAGGCCGGCGAGTACGTCTACGACGCTTCGCAGCCGGTGGACCGGTCGCCGTGAGGAGTCGCAGTCGGCAGTCGCCCTCGGAGGCCGCAGAGCAACGGTTTCTCCCGAGGAACGGCAGCGTAACAACAGTTGATAATCACGGTAACGGGCACAGCGGGTTCAGAGTGTTGCAGTGGCAGCCGTTTGGGCCTCGTCTCGGTCGGCGGTGGGCGGGCCACCGTCAGCACCGCGGGCCTTGCTCAGCTGGCGATAGCGATGGCGATGGCGATGACGGCGGTACTGTAGCCCTTGCAGCACGTGTGGCCTCTGCGATGGTGGGAGAGTGTCTGCGGCGCGTAGCTACGACGCTCCGTCGGGGTCGCTCTGTTCTCTGATCCGCTTCGGGGCGGGGGCGGGGCGTGTGAGAACAGTGCACGGCGGTGAGCCCGCCTCTTATCGATCGTTACAGGGCACTGTGCGCCCACCAGCGACCAGCTGACGCTAATCGGCGGACGGCTTCGACGTCTGCTGGCCGCCGGTGAAGGGCACGATGGTCGGCGTGTCGCGCAGGTAGCGCTGGTAGCGCGGGTCCTGGCCGAAGCGCTTGCGGTTGTTGCGGTCGTGGATCGGCACGCCCGACAGGCCCAGCAGGAGGCCGGTGATGAACAGCGGCGAGAGGACCGTCGCCGCCACCACTCCCGCCGCCTCCGCTGCGCCCAGCGCGGCCGGCTCGGCGACGGCGGCGCTGACGAACGCGGGGGCGACTGCGGCCCAGGCGGACCACCAGACGAGCATCTCTCCGAAGTCTACGCGGCCAGCAAACAGTCGTCGATCAGTCCGCAGCCACAGGCACAGGCGCAGACACAGACAGAGCTGTGGTGGGGGTCACTTACAGTTGGGGAAGCGCGAGTACTTCCACAGGCCGACGTCGCACCAGCGGTCGGCGTTGCGGGCGTCCGACTTGAACTGGTACTTCTGGTAGTCGGCCAGCGTCTCGATCGCAATGCCCGCGGCGAGGGAGACGAACGGAGCAGACACCAGCGCGCGACCGCCCAGCCGCAGCGCCTCGGCGGGCACCGCGGCCGCCACTGCGGCGGGCAGCGCCTTCAGAAGCTGCGTCGCCGACTCGGAAATGCTGATCAGAGGGCGGCCCCCATCGGCAGCAGATCCCGCGTTGAGGGCGGCGGAGTTCAGCAGCGTCACGGGCAGCATCGTGAGGAAGCCCCACAGCGCCTGGATGCTCCAGAACGACCCCAGACGCAGCGGGAAGTTCGACCGCGCCGCGTCCAAGAAGCCTTCGCCGGGCCCCGGGTAGAACTTCGCCAGCCGCTTGTCCTCCTTGATGTAGTTGATGCGGTGAAACAGATACGACGCCAGGCGGACGCCCCACACGCCCACCAAGGCGTTCACCAGCAGCAGCCGGTTGTCCCACCAAGGCACACTGGTCAGCTGTCCGTCCTTCTGGAGCGCAGACAGACGCAAGGTCGTCAGTACAAAGGAGCCCACGCCCACCAAATCCGTCAAGATGTGTGTGCGAAAGGCGGCGGAAAGGCTGAAGCCGACGGCGTTGGCCGACGCGATCACCAGCGCCGCCTGCTGCAGCCCAACGGACCCAATGGCATTCCACGTCATCTCTACAGCTACCACTGCGGTCTATTCGGAAATGAAGGCCTCATAAGATGTGAGCGAGTCGGCGGAGGGTCGATCTTCTACTGCCGCGAGCACCGCTGTCCCAGCCGCCGCCGGCGGCGCAGACGTCAGCGACGACGACGGCGGCGACGACGACGACGTCAGCGACCACTTTCTGAAACGGCTTTGGGTCGTCGTCGTCGTCGTCGTCGTCGTCGTCGTCGTCGTCGTCGTCGTCGTCGTCGAGCTGACAGGGCCGCCGCGGTGGTGTTAAACTACTCGTAACTACTATACTAGTATTACTTAGCCTTAGCGTCCTCGTAGCTATTACTTAAGAATGCTCCGCTGGCTGAGACCACTGGGCGAGTGTGGGTTGTTTGGGTAGCTGTGCGCCTGCTGTCGTCGTAGTTATCACGTCACGCGGAGCATTACGCACAACGTAGAGGCTTTGCTGGTGACTTGCCTTTGCCTGATCTTCACTTGTTCTCAAGCAACACAAGGCGGCTGACAGGAACTCGCTCGCAACACGTATCGAGTTGAGAAGTAAGTGTCTTCCCCCTTCAAGAGACAGACCCGTGTTAGTGAGTGTACTCCATACTTCTTTTCTCCGCTCTGAAACAGAGATGCAAACCGTGACCGGATTTTTAGGAGAAGAAGTTGTTACTGATGAACGACGATGCTTGGCGAACATGTTTGTGGCAATTCGGTGTTCTGTAGTGGAAGCCAAGAGCTCCACACCAACCATCAGCTGCGAGTGGAGGAGCTGGAATACGAGCGCATCACTGCCAGTGTGTATAGCCACCTGGCAGGCAACCAACGAGGATGGAAGAAACGCTTGGTACGAACGCTTGGAACACCTCGACGGGTGTTCGAGTGACGGTGTGTGGTAAACGTGCCTCCCCATTGAGAGTTCCGACATTGTCTCCTCCGAATTCGACGCAGAGCCAAGCCGCAACGCTGACGACTGCTCAAGAAGCAATCGCTATCGCGGAAGAAGAAGCTGAAGAAGAACCGGTAACTTCGAAGAGCCAGTCAAAAATAAGGCAGCGGATTACAAGAAACGGTGACTGTCCATCATACGATAACAGGAGAACAATCAATGTCTAAGCGGGGGAGATACAATACGAACGTCGATGTACGGATATAGGACGATCGCCCAGCTGAGCGCGGGCCTCACACTTTGCGTGGACGCTTGCCGCCGGCGGCGCGCACCGCTTTTCGTGTTTCATGACGAACGCAGGACTGTGCACACAACGTGAAGTAACGGCAGAAGCAGGCTGTCCACGTTTCAGGAGGTGAAGAGCTGCGGTTGTCCGCGTCGCCACTGCTATTGCTGTTGCCGTGGCCGTGGCCGTGGCTGTCGTGAGCCCCCTCAGGCTGCACACGACCTTCGCTGTCGGAACGCATTTCTATTCGAACTCGTAGGAACGATCCGAGTCAAGGATCCGAGATCCACTTTAGCCGTTGGCTCGTTGGGTGTGATGGGCGGCATGGGGCAGCGCGCAGTTGCTGCTTCACAGAAGAAGCAGCAAAGAAGACCAAGGCTCTCGGATCATGGGGCGATGGCCGCTGTGCCGCTGTGCTGTGCCGGAAAAGATGAAACGTCCATGGCCGTCTCGAGAGCGGCTCCTCTCAGGCCTGCGAGACCGCGGCTGTGTCGGTCACGTCTGCGCCGGACGACCGTTGCCATTGCTGCGCCTGAGGAAGCTGCGTGCGTGGTAGAGCGAACTGGACACGTGCCAACGGGCCCTTGGCAGGTGCAACTGAGGAGCAGACTTTGGGGGATGGCAGCGGCTCGTACGAGGTTCACGTTACACGTCTCCGACGGTATTCTACGCTGAACACCATCGGAGTTGGCCATATGGCGCGGTCGACGCACAACGTCTGCATCCGACGCTGCCCGTGCGGAGCACTGCACCGCCCGCCTCGCACCGGCGAACAGCTGACCGGTCGCGTCTGTCGGTTCTGCCTTCACCGTAGCTCCACCGACGGCTCAATGAGCCAGCAGACGCAGTGCGGCGTGGGACACGATCCGCTGCCTGGGCGCGACCGCGATGCCTCGGTGCCTAGGGACTCCAGAACGAGGACTGCGGATCGGTCGGCCGGCGCCCAGAACAGTTAGTTGGTCGGGGCCACCGCGGCGGACACGGCCCATCGGTCCAGCGGCTAGTTAAACGAACATCGCCTCCATCGAGGACACCGCTGACACGTCCCAGCTGTTCAGAGACTGGTTGAAGGCCGCGCAGCCTTCGAATATCCCGCACACGTCGCACACGGGTGAGACGTTCCACTCGGCGAGCGGCTGGTTGAACGCCGCCGCGTCGCGGAACATCGCGCGCATCGTGCGCACGTCGCGTACGTCCCAGCTGGCTAGCGGCTGGTTAAAAGACTCCGCGAGCTCGAACATCGCGCTCATGTTGAGAGCGAAGCTGACGTCCCAGGAGCCCAGCGGCTGGTCGAACGCAGCGCACCCGCGAAACATGCGACTCATGTCCGCGACGCGGCCGACGCGCCATGCTGCGAGCGGTTGGTTGAACGAAGCGGCATGCTCGAACATGCGGCTCATGTCGCTCACCGCAGACACGTCCCAGGCGCCTAGCGGCTGGTTGAAGCGCGTCGCGTGGAGAAACATCGCCGCCATCGACGCGACGCGGCCCACGTCCCAGCGGTTCAGCGGCTGGTCGAACCGCCGCGCGCCACAGAACATCGAGCGCATGTTCTGCACGTTGCGGACGTCCCAGGCCTCCAGCGGCTGGTTGAACGATGTGGCGTACGAGAACATGTCCGCGACGTCCGCGACGCAGGACACGTCCCACGCCGCCAGCGGCCGGTTGAACGCCGTGGCACTCAGAAACATCGCCTCCATCGACGTGACGCGTCGCACATCCCAGTGGCTGATATCGTCGTTGAATTCGCACTTGCGCGCGAACAGCGCCCGCATGTTCGTGACGCGGCTGACGTCCCACAGGGCGATCGGGCCGAAGCGCAGCATCGCCGCCGCTGGCACCGAACACCACAGACCCACCGCCTCGTACACATTGTGATTGGCAATCGCCTCGCTGGCAAAGTCTTTGATGAGTTGTCGGACGCCGAAGGGCAGCACCGTCGTCGCACCGAGCGCAGCGCCGACGCTGCGCAGGAGGCACAAGTCGAGCAGCGCGTGTAGCGGATAGTGCTGCACAGCGCCGCCTTCGCCCGCACCACAGTCCATCGCGATGACCGATCCTTCCCAAGTTCTCGATGTGCCATCATCCATCGCATAACTATCCCATATCGCGACATCGGTCTGCTTCTGCTTCTGCTTCGCGTCCATCGGCGGTCCGACAAGGCGGTTTCATCGTCATCATGTCATCTGGCGTCTTCTATCATGAAGACACTGTACATAGTTGCTACATGAGTGATGTGATGTACGAGTAACCGACGGACCAGTGTCAGCGACCAAAACTCGACGGCTGGGCAAGTGTGGGTTGTTTGGGTAGCTGTGCGCCTGCTGTCGTCGTCGTCGTGATCTCGTCAAGCCCCCCCCTCCCCCCGTAGCACTTCGCACGCCCTAAGGGCTCTGCTTGAGGCTTATAATCGCCTGATGTTCACTTGTTCTCAAGAAATACGTGGTCGCTGACTGTAACTCGCAACACTTATCGCGTTGGGATACTCAGTAAGTGTTGTTCTTCCTCCTTTTCGAGACAGACCCGGTCACAGTAATGGACTGGTAGTGGATACTCCTTTTCTCCGCTGTGCAACAGAGACTTCAAACCCTGGGTAGCGACCGATGG
>SMOI01000355.1:0-28579 GCA_008000375.1 Poteriospumella lacustris
GCCGCTTACACCGGATCACCTTCGGCTGCTACGCCGCCAACTTATGCTGGCAGCAGCAGCTCGTCGTATCTTGAGCGCGGCGCCAGGCGGTTGGGCCTCGACCAGGATCTGCGCCTTGCGGTCGCTGAGCTGCAGCTCGATGCCACCTCGTCGCCGTCCAGCGAAGAGGCGTCACTTTCGCAACGACCAAAGGCGACGTCAGCGCTGGGTCTGCGACGAGACGTCGACCTGGACCAGCTGGACTACTACAAGACGGCCGCCGCGTCGGTGAAGTGACGCAAGGTGTGATCCGCCGTCTGCGGTGTGTATGTGTGAGTGTGAGTGTGTGTTTCGTATTATGCGGTGCTGTGTTTCGAGCATGTTAATTACTAAGTACGTCTGGCGAGAGCCAGGTCTGTCCTTCAGCCGCCTACGAGCCGGTGGCGACGCGTTCAAGTGTAGTCGGCGAGGTCCTCTTCCTCAAATCCGTCGAAGCCGCCGGTGGTCACCGCGGCGGCCGGTCGGTCGTTGCGGGCGGGGCGTCCACCGCGGGCGGCAGGTTGCGGCTGCTGGAACTGCGGCGCGTAGACTTCGTCTTCCTCTTGATGGTGCACGGGGTTGTACTGGGTGTTCGCACCAGCGTCTTGTCCGGCCTGTTGGTTTGGCGAGGTGGACTGTCGGCCCTTGTTCTTGAGCTTGCGCTTCGCCTTGCCGGCCTGGAAAATGGCCGTGTCCATGTCCTTCGCGCCCGCAAAGTTCTCGGGCTTCAACGAGCCATACTCTGAAATGACGCACACGCACTAATCAGTGTCCGTCGTCGCCATCAGACCCAAATGCGGGCGGGGGAACTCACCGTAGAAGAAGGCTGCCACGGCAGCGCCAAACATAGGAGCGAACCAGAACATCGCCTGCTGGGAGGCATAGGTACCAGGAATACCGGCCCACTGCGCCACCAACGATGGGCCAAATGAACGGGTTGGGTTGATGGAGCAGCCATCGATGGGCAGGAGAAAGAGGTGGGCGACCATCACGGACATGGCGATGGGGTACACTCCGAGAGGTCCGCCGCCCTCGCTGGGGATGTCGATGGTCGACAACACGTTGAACATCAGCAAAGCCGTTCCCAGCATTTCGGCGAAGAAAACCTGGCCACCGGTGAAGACGGAGGTGTCCCACGAGTTCGATCCGAAGGCACGAGCGGCAGGCCAGTTGCTACCGAAGATCGCCCACAAAAACAGCGCACCGAAGACAGACCCAAGCATCTGCGACAGAGTGTAGCACACGGTCTTAACCAGTGAGGTACGTCCGGCAACGAAAAGTCCCAGGCTCACTGCGCTGTTGATGTGGCCACCGGAAAGAGGACCGAAAATCTGCGCCAGTGTCAAAATGCCAAATCCGAAGGAAGCGGCCACCATCATGAGATTAGGGTTCGTGATGTTCAAAGTAACCATTGCACAACCACAGCAAAGCAACACAAAGAGGTGCATCGCAAGAAATTCCGCCAGACATGCTCGGAGGAACTTGTTGTCGATATCTTCCCAGATGATCAACTGCTTGCCCTTGATCTCAATGACTGTTGGCAAGTTGCGAGGCGGCATTTGGAAACGGCGACTGTGGTTGAGACGAAGAACAATATCTGACCTCACTGACGACGACCTCGGGTGGCAAATACGAGCAAACAGGCCGACGAGATCAGTCAGCCTCAGATGTGCTCCGGATCGGCGTGCGTCGTCGTCGCAAACGCAACAGTCGCTCGTCACTCGGCACTTGTCGTTTGTCGCCGACATCGCCGGCCACTGCTGCCCATTACTCTTATCACATCGTACTGCACCTCTGCCAAACTGGTCCAGTGCTGGGATGAAAGTGTGTGTTGGACGCTTTCTCCACACGAAACAGCGCCACCTGCGTTCGTAGTCAACATGTTCTTCTACACAGTTCACTTTGCTTTCCTTGTCGCCAGCCGACCATCGCACACTAGCGACGGCAGTGGACACTTGCAATGGAGATGATTCGAGGAGCAGCTCAAAGTCGTGCTCTGCAGAGCGTGATGCACGTGCAGAAGCGCTTCCTGAAGCGACCAGCCGTGAACACTTCGCAGGTTAGAAGCAGTTTCTTGACCCCGCCGGTCGTGTGCTTGTTTCTGAAACTTCCTTACTCTCTGGTCGATAGTTGGAGTCAGGTCGAAGAACTGGCGCTCTGGCCATGAAGGTTGGCATGCTTCCCTTCTGGGACAAGTGGGGCAACCGACACGCGACCACCGTTCTGCAACTCGACGAGTGCCAAGTGGTGCAAGTCAAGAAGGACGAAACAGATGGGTATTCTGCCTTGCAGCTGGGCGTGGGCGAAGCAAAGCTGAAGAGAGTGAACAAGCCGGACATGGGCCACTACGCGAAAGCGGAAGTGAAGCCCAAGCGCAAACTGATGGAGTTCCGGGTCACGCCGGACGCGCTTCTGCCTGTGGGCACACAGATTAAAGCGCCCCACTTCGTGCCTGGCCAGTTGGTAGACGTTTGTGGAATCAGCAAGGGCAAGGGCTTCCAGGGCGTCATGAAGCGATGGAACTTCCGCGGTGGCTTCGCTTCGCACGGTGCTTCCGTGTCCCATCGCATCCCCGGATCTACCGGCTGCCGACAGGACCCTGGTCGTGTGTTCAAGAACAAGAAGATGGCGGGGCGCATGGGCTCCGAGCGAGTGACCGTGCAGAACCTGCGCGTGCTGAAGATCGACCCGTCTCGCGACCTGATCTACGTCAAGGGCGCCGTCCCCGGAAACAGCGGCGTCTTCCTCCGAATAGTTGATGCAGTGAAAGGTACGACTGCGCCGTCTCTATGCCCATCGCTGACCGCCCTCTCACCGTGTTGACGTGCACAGGGCCCTTCTTCCCGAGCCCCCCTCCGTTCCCCACCTTCGCTCCTCCCGCCGACTTCGACGCGACCGTGCCGCTCGTCGCCCCTGAACCTGAGAAGGACGTCAACGACAAGAAGGAGCCCGATGACGCCCTGTAAATAGTGCTTCTGCGCTGGTAGACAAAAGCTGCTTCTGAGCAGTGCTGTAAACTGCGTTAAGATGGTGAGCTCGCACACGTCCTTCGCTCCGCGGCGGGTTTCTGTGGCTTTGTTGTCGGCTGCCGCAGAATTGAACCATCTCTTGCGCTGTGGTTTCGTGTGACAAGCGGCGCTCAGGGGCTGTGTCGACGAGGTCCGCAAGTGCTGGTCGACCTGTGGCGGCGCGCCATCGCAGCGCACTGGCCGCTCTCCGCGACGTTGGCCGCGACCGTTGCTGCGCGGCGCCACCTTCTTAAGGCAGTTTACAGCACCGCCGCCTGCGTGACCTGTGATCGAGACCCGGCCTCGAAGAGGAGACTGAATAGTGGAAACGGAAACATACAACGAAATAGGCTACAAACTACACTGCACTGCACTGCACTGCGCTGGCAGCTATACCGACAGCGGCGGCAGGTGGCCCGGCGAGTGCCCGCTGTGCGAGGACAGGCGCCGCACGTGCTGGCGCAGCCGCGCACACTCTTCTTCTGTCAACGCGCGAGAGGCGCCCATGCTCATTTGTGCTCGAAAGGCAGCGGACGCGTGTGCGGCCGCCGGTTGCTCGGTCGTCGCGGGTGCGGCGGCGGCGGCGGCGGCGGCGGCGGCGGGTTGTGCGTCCAGCTGCAGCGTGGCCCCCGACCGCAACGAGAGCGACCGCTGCAGGCCGCGTCGCAGCACCTTCTCTGCGTCTTCGTTGCGACCCGCAACAGGCGCAGCCGTTGGCGTGGGCGTTTGAGGCCGCGCGAACGGGTTCGCCGCGTCGCGGCCGGCGAAGAGCGTGAGGAACTCGCCGAGGAAAAACGACTTGACGACGTTGAGCAGCAGCAGCACGCCCAGGACGTACCAGGCGGCGAAGAAGCAGCGCGCGCCGAACGTGTCCACCGACGTGGCGAAGCCGGACGCGATGACGTCGAAGTCGGAGACCTTGAGGCAGCAGAAGAGCGTCAGCACGGCCGAGCAGAAGTCGTTGAAGTTCAGCGTGAACAGCGCGTTGCTGGCGTACGTACTGCGCGCGAAGGCGTCGTTCGTCTGCGCGAGATCTGTCCGGATCGCGCCGCCGAAGACCATTTCGCCCAGCGAGGCGAAGGCGTAGCCCGTGCACATGAAGACGATGCCCAGCGTCAGCGTCTTCGTCAAGACGCGCCGCAGGAGGCGGCTCAGCGCAGTCACCAGTCGCTGGTACTTGCGGAATCGCCGCAGCTCGCTGCGTAAGGCGCGTCGCTGCTCTGCGCTCAGCGCGAGGCGGTCGTCGTCGTCGGGCGCCGCGCCCCTCTCGTCGTCGTCGGGGGCGGGCGCTGGCGCTTCGACGGTGGTGGCGCGGCTGGCTGCCAGCTGCTCGAGGCGCCGCTGCGACAGCAGCAGGAACAGCGCGCGCAGGTTCCGCGGCGCGACCACGAGCTTGAGCATCATGACGCAGCGCGCGAGCAGCGTCCAGCCCGTCACTTGGCTGCCCTCGGCGCGCCCGGCCGCCGCCGACACGCCGCCGTCCACCACGAGCGCCACCACGAGCAGCGACGCCACCACCGCGTCGAAACGCGCGCGAAAGCTGCGCAGCGCTTCGGCGCCGCCCAGCGCTGCGACTTTGACGAGCATCTGCCCGGCGCAGACGAGCGTGACGAGGAGGTAGACGAGGCGCGAGGACGGCGTCGAGGCGTACAGCGCGCGTCGGTTCAGCAGCAAACTCGCCAACACCAGCGCCGCGCACAGCGCGTCCACGACGATGTCGACCACGCGGCTGCGCGCCAGCCCCTGCAGCAGACACGCGAGCCGCGCCGACGGGGCCGCAGAGGACGCGGAGGACGCGGAGGACGACGGGCCGCGCGCGTCGGCGGTGGGCAGCGCCTCGACGAGCTGCAGGCGGATGCGCACGACGTCGAGGAGGAAGAGGAAGTCGGCCAGCGCGACGCGGCCGTCGCAGTCCACGTCGAGGATGTCCAGCAGCACGAGGCGCGCCTCGCCGCGCGGGATGCCGACGCGCGCGAAGTCGCCGTACTGGTCGCGCAGCGCGTCGAGCAGGCGCAGCATGCGCGGCCGCGGCACCACGAGCAGCTCGGGCTTCTGCGGACACGGCTTCGCCAGCAGCGCGAACGCGCGCATCAGCAGAATGCGGCGATTGGCGCGCAGCACGTCGGCGGCGTCCTGCGAGTTGCGCTGGAACTCGACGAGCACGACGACCACAACGAGGTTCAGCAGCAGGAACGCGCCCAGCGCGATGAACGAGACGAAGTAGAGCGCGGACTCGCGGAAGCGGCGGTAGGAGGGCATGACCTGGTTGGGGAACGAGGACGACGTGATCGCCGCGAAGACCGACCACGTCGCGTCGCCGAAGCCGTCGAAGTAGACGTCGTCGTCCGCGCCGCTGCGGTCGCTGACGTGGAAGATCAGCGGGCCGAAGCCGGCGAAGACGAGCACGAGCAGCGCGAGCAGCACGAGCATGAACGACAGGCGCGGCAGGATGCGCAGGACGATCTTTAGCTTCGTCAGCGAGCGGCGGTTGAACCACAACACGAAGAGGATCGCGCCCAGCGACGCCACGCGCACGGCGCGCTCGGCCTTCGTCTGCGCCGCCGCCGAGAAGCGCGACGCGGTCGGCGATGGACCCAGAACGGCCAGCGCGCCGACGAGCAGCGTCGCGAGACACGCCGCGTACGCCAGCAGCAGCAGGCGACACGCGCGGCTCGCCGACAGCTGGCGCAGCTGGCGCAGCGTCCACCAGTCGCGGTCCAGCGCCTCTTTGTAGCCCAGCTCCAGCAGCAGGCCGCCGACCAGCGCCAGCAGCAGCGGCAGCTTCAGCGCCGCCTCGGTGCGCGAGCCCATCAGCGGCAGCCCCGAGCGCGGGTAGAGGTCCTCGTCGCGCCAGTCGTCGCCCGGCTGGTTCACCGCCGCGCGGAAGGTCCACAGCGGCCGGCTGAAGAAGCGCAGCAGCGCCAGCGCCGCCGCGGCGACGCGCAGGAGCGTCGCCAGACGCGAGCGCCAGGCGAAGCACGCGAGCGCGCGCGCCGAGCCGTGCAGCACCTTCTGCGACCCCTCGCGCGCGAACTGCACAAGGACCGCGGCGCGCTGCAGCCGCGAGATGCGGCGCTCGCCGTACATCCACTGCGCCCAGCTGCGCGAGGCGGCGTCGCCCTCCTCGTCGCTGTGGTCGTCGTCCTCGGCGGCGGCAGCGGCGGAGGCGGCGGCGCTGCGTCGCTCGGCGGGCGGCGGCACTGACGCAGCAGCGTCGCTGAGCCGCGTCGCGGGCCGCACGGCCTGCAGCGCGAGGCCGATGACGATGGGGTCGAGCCCGTCCGACGTCGACGCATCAGTCGCCGTCGCTGCCGCCGGCCGCGTTGACCGCGCCGCTGACGACCGCTGCGGTTGCCCGCCGCCGCCGTCGCCGTCGTCGTCGTCGTCGCTGCTGAGCAGCTGCGCGTCGAGGCGGCCCTCGAGCGCGTCGTCCTCCGCGTCGAGGCTGTCGCCGTCGCCGTCGCTGTCCGCGTCCGCCGCGAGCGCCGCGCTCAACGCCGAGCGCGGCGCGTGCTGCGACTGCAGCGGGTTGCGCACCTCGACGGGCTGCAGGCTGCCGTAGCCGGCGGCGGACGCGTCGGTCGCTTGCGCGAGCAGCGGCGCCGTCAGCGCTGCGGCTGCGGAGGGCAACGAGGCGCGCCGCTGGCTGCCCAGCGGCGGCGACGCGGAGAGCGACAGCGACAGCGACAGCAGCGAGTCGCGCGCATCGGCGTTGGCGACGAGCCGCTGCGTCGCGGGCGTCGGCGTGTGCGCGGCGATGAGGCGCGACAAGTCGCGGCGCCGCTGGCTGCTGGCGAAGATCGACTGGGCGAACGGCTCCAGCGGCGACGCGGCGGCGGGCGGCGACTGCGCGAGGGCGGGGGACTGCGGCGGCAGCGCTGCCTCGGCGGCCGTCGACGTCGCCTTCGGCGCTGTGGATGGCCCTGCGGGTGGCGTTGGCGGAGCCTCCGCGACGTCGCTGGCGGGCGCGGCGGCGGCCTGCTGCGCGCGCAGCGACTCGAGGTAGCTGACGAACTGGTTGATGATGACGGCCGTGACGATGTTGAGCATGAAGAGCACGCCCAGCGCGTACCACGCGGCGAAGAAGACCTCGGTCCACTGGTCCAGCGAGGCGACGAAGCCGCTGGCCGTCACGTGCATGTTGTTCACGTGCAGCAGCACGAACATCGTCACGAGGCCCGACGGCATATCGTTGAAGTTCAGCGGCCAGTAGCCGCTGGCGCCGTAGTCGCTCTGCGCGATCGCCGCGCCCGTCGCGCCCGTTTTGACGATGGCGCCGCCGAAGAGCTGCTGGCCGAGCGCCGCGAAGCCGTAGAGCAGCACGAAGAGGCACAGGAAAAGGAACGAGAACTGCGACGCCGTCTGGAACGCGAAGGCGAAGGCCAGGCGGTGCGTCTGGCGGAAGCGCGCGAAGGTCTGCGACGCGAGCACGTTGCGCAGCCACAGCGCGACGCGCACGAGGATGAAGCTCTGCAGCGCCGAGTTCGCGCAGAAGTTGGGCAGCGCCTCGTCGCCGTCGGCGGGCGTCGCGGCGAGCAGCACGACGACGGCGAGCGTGATCGCGCCGTCCGTCGAGTTGCGCAGCGACTTGTAGTAGCGGAAGGCGCCCTTCGCCAGCAGCTTGCAGGCCGCCTCTGCGCAGGACAAGAGCGCGAACAGCACGTGCGGCGCGAAGGACGAGCAGTCGGCCCGCGCGAGGCACAGCACGCCCACCGCGTCGATGAGCGAGTCGGCCGCCACGTCGAAGCGGTACGAGTCGACGACCATCGCCGCGCGCGACAGCCAGTGTGACTCGCCGGCGTCCGCGACCTGCGCTGCATCGGTAGTGCGTGCGGCTGGCGCTGCGGTCGGCTTCGTGGGCGGCTGGCGCTGCAGCACGTGGTCGACGACGCGGTGGTCGAGGCGGCCGTAGGCGGACGCGGCGGACGAGATCGTGCGCCGCCGCTGCTCCTCGGCGCCTTCGCCGAGCGACTCGGCGGGCGGCTGGCCCGTTGGCGGCGGCGTCGCGGTCATCTGCACCGAGAACGAGCTCCACAGGTGCGTCAGACTGCCGCTGAAGCTGCCGCGCACGGAGCCGGTCGAAGTGCGCCGCGGCTGCCGCGCGACGGAGACGAAGCGCTCCACTTTCGCCAGTTTCGCGCGGAGAACGCGCAGAGCGCCGTGGAAGCAGCGCTCGCGAATGTGGAGGAAGTCTTCGGCGCTGACGACGCCCAGCGCGTGTTCGTCCAGCTGCACCGCGAGCGCCTCTCGCTCGGCGTCGCTCGGGCCGCGAAGCGTCGGCTCGTAGCTCGCGTACATCTCCGCGATGAGCGCCTCCACCTGGCCGTACGGCAGCGAACCGCGGCCGCTCTGGTCCAAAATGCGGAAGGCGCGCTGATGGAGCCGCTGCGAGATGTCGCGCTCGCGCTCGACGATGTGCGTGTGCTCGAGGCGGAAGAAGAGGTAGACGAAGCCCAGCACGACGTTGAGCACCACCCAGTCGCCCACGACGATGTACACGTAGAAGAAGAGCGCGTACGCGCGATTCTGGTCGAAGGCGGGCATCATGGGGATGGGCCAGTTGGAGCCGTTGAGCACCATGAGCAGGTTCCACACGCCCGTGCCGAAGGTCGGGAACGTCTGCACCACCTCGCTCGACGAGGTGGGGAAGATGAGAAACGCGGTCACCGTGAAGAAGAGCACGACCGAGACGACCAGCGCCAGAAGGAGGAGGAACTTCGGCAGGAGGCTGAGGATGTAGCCCACGTGGCGGTCGTACTTCCGCTCGACGAGCACCACGACGAGGGTGACGATCGGCGACGTGCTGAACAGGGCGCCGCCGCCCACGATGCAATAGACCAGCTGCATCAAGAGCGAGCACGAATGAATGGCGAGGACCAGCGCAAAGGCCTGCGACATGCGTCGATGCCGCGACTTGCCGTGGTAGCCCAGCTCCAGCGCCACGGCGGCCCACAGAATCGCCACCGCCGCGCAGCCCAGCAAAGTCGACGCGAGAACAGGCATATACGACATCTGATATGACGGGTAGACAGAGCCGTCGCTCCAGCTGTCGTCGGTCCTCCGAAAGGTCCAAATGGGGTACTCGAACACGTGCACGAGCAGGATCGACCACGCGGCGATGCGGAAAAGGGTATGAAGCTACGGTGAAGGAGGCAGCACGGTGAGGCCAAAGCGACAAAACAGACACGATCGTAGGAAATCAAGATCACCTTCTTTCTCCATCGGTAACAGAATCGAATGCTTTCGCTGAGAACCTCGTCCTGCAGCTTTTGGCCGTCGAAGGCGCATTCCAGAACCAGCGCGGCCTCTTCAATCGAGTTCAGCCGCCGATCAGCATTCTGGATGATGTTCTTTGGGGATTTTTATGCAGGCGTTTCAATGGTTCACAGGCTCGAAATCTTACCGAGAAGATATAGTCAATCATGAATCTCACTCATGCCGCACCGCGTCCAAACTTCAGTTGCGCGCAGGATTGACGAGCGTTGTGGGTGCGCTTTTGGTTATCTCCACGACGCAGAACTTGATGCCGAATCCACCGTGTTTACGCGGGTTTTAGGTGTTCAAACGACTCGAATCGATGCGACGCCAACGAATCGGTGGCCGCGTCGTCGTCATGCCACACATCGTCGTCGTCGTCGTGTTTGAGTGTACAGACGGACGCGAAGCTGTCCGCAGACACTCTCTCATCGATCGTGATCGTCGGTCTGTCGGTCTGTCGGTCTGTCGGTCTGTCGGTTTGTCTGTCGGTTACAGACCAGCGAGCTCTCAGTCACTGCTCAGTCACAGGTCACTGTCTGTCGGTCTGTCCGCAGATCCTCCCGACGGCGGCAAAGCGGCTCAGCAGGGCAGAGGCCCGTTGATTGACCCGTGGTTGACTGACGAGTTGAACACTTTGGTTTATCGCCGTGGGGAATTGGAGGACAGCTTCTATCACTGCATTTCTCCAATGACAGAGCCCCCGAGAATCGTGAAAGAGGGACTTCTGAAGAAGCGAAAGGCCAAGCTGCATCAATGGTCGCAAAGATATTTCATCCTCACCGAAAAGACGCTGTCTTACAAAATTAAGCAAGACACGAATGAGTTCAAGGACTCTTACGACTTGGTACCAGGCTGCATTGTCACGCATATTGAAACGGAATCGCGGGCGTCTCTGAAGGGTCGCCGATTGTTTTCGTTTTGGGTCGTTTGGCCGCACGACAAAAAGGCGAAAGACGACGCGGAACAGAAACACCCAGACTCTGACGATGAAAGGGACGCGAAGGAGAAAGAGGCCGAAGAGTCGAGCAGGGTGAAGAACTTGAAGAGCATCGTCGAGAGCGAGGTGTGGGAGCACCGCAAGCAGAAGAACATCGTCGAGGAGCAGATCGAGATGCACCACCAGCGCGACAGCAACATCAGCCTCGGCGCCAAGGTGGCAGCAGTCACTGTCGGCGGAGTGATTGTGGGCGCGTTGACGGCGGGCATCGGACTGCTGCCGTACATCGCCGTGGTCGGCGTGGCCACCGTCGCCGGTGGTGGCGCCGTCGTCTACAACTGGCGAAAGCCATTCGACAGTCGTTTGATCCTCGCGTGCGACACCATGGAGGAGGCCGTTGAGTGGCGCAGCGCGATTGAGGCGCAGATCTCCAGGCTCGAGAGCGCCACGCGTCGACTGAATCTGCCCTCGTCGCTGGACCCGCGCGTCATCGGAGGTATCATCGGCCGCGCGCAGCAGCAACGGCTGTGGCGCAGAGTCGCAGCGCCAGAGGGGATGCGCATCCTCGAATTGCTGCTACCGCGGTCGTATTCGGAGGCTGAGCGCCGCCGGCGGCGTCTGATGCTGCTGCAGCAGACGGACTTCGAGCACCGCACGATCCCGCCGCTGCTGACGCCCAACTGCGACCGCATCGTCAGCGACCCCCTCGACGTGCCGTGCGCGGTCGACGACGTCGACCACACTCGCTGCCGCAGGGCGCAGATCGCCGTGCCCACGACGCCGCTGCAGACGTTTCTGTCGCTGATGGGCGAGGCGGGCCTCGGTCGCGAGGCGGGGCTCGCTGTGCGCACGCTGCAGCAGCTCGACGACCACGCGGACGCTCTCGAAGTGGAGATCGATTTCGGCCTGATTCTCGGCCGCAAGCCGCGCGTGCACATGCGCAAGCTGTACTTCTCGCGCTTCTGGTCGCTGGACGACGACGGCGTGTACCTCGTGACGCTGTGTGCGTCGGGGGCGCCGCTGTCCCTCCCGAACCACGCCGCCGCCGCGGGGTCCGCTGCGACGGTGGACTATCACCCCGTAAAGCTGGACGCCAAGAAGCGCGTCTACGAGCGGTGCGGCGCGCCGACGGTCCACGCCGTCGTGACGGTGGCGCCGCGCGCGGACTTCGCCGAGTTCTCGTTCGACGTGCACGACTGCATCGTGTCGTGCTCCGTGCAGCTCCTGGCCGGCGACAAGCAGAGCGGCGGGTGGACGGAGGAGGAGCAGTCTGCGTTCATGGACGCGTTCCTGCGCTGTCAGCTGCTCGAGCTGCGCGACTGGCTCTGCCAAGAGCGCTTCACCCCGCTGCACCAGCAGAGCGGCGCCGGCCCGGCGCTGGTCTTGGCGCCCGCGGCGCACTCGACGAGTTGGTCCGCGAGCGACGAGCTGCTCGCCTACGGCACCGAAGGTAAGCGTCCGAGTCGTCCTGTCGCGTGCCTCCGCCGCCTCACCGATCGTCCGCCACAGCCGCCGCGGCCAAGTGCCCGCCCACGCCGCCGCCGTCGAGGTAAGTCGCCCCTCCCGCCGTTGTCTGGCCTCTGAACTGACCGTGTCCTGTCGAACCCAGCCCCGTGATGCGCAGGGCTGTGACGCTGTCGTCGTCGACGATCTCTGCGCCTGCCGCCGCTGTGCAGACCGCCGTCGCCGCGAGCGGCGCTGCTGCCTCCGCGCCGCCCGGTCGCAGTCGCCGCGGAGTCACGACCGTGCAGCCAGGCATGGAGGACGTCCCGGGCCTGGCGCCGCCCCCTGCCGCTGCCCCTGTCGCGGTACCCGTGAGCCACGCGTCGCCGCAGCCGCCGCAGGTGCCACTGGCGCACCACACCGTCGCTGTGGAGGAGGCCGCGTGGACGCCCGCCTCCCCGTCGCAGTCGGTCGACTACTCGATGCCGCAGAAGCAGAGCCGCACTCGCCGTGTGCTGGGCCTCTTCTCGCGCCACAAGTCGGCGCCCGTGGAGCAGCTGCCGCTCGCGCAGGCGGGCTCGGCGGACCGCACAGCGTCGCCGCCGTCGTCGTTTCGCGAGCCCGCCGCCAGCGCCAAGTCGCTGACGCGCGAGGAGCGTCGCCAGCGTGAAAAGGACTTCAATCGCCGCGCGAAGAAGCTGCGCGTGAAGATCGAGGAGAAGGTCTGCGAGCTGAAGCGCGTGGCGGAGACGATGCGCACGGCGAGTCGCCAGGGGATGCTGCTGGGCGCCGACAAGGACAAGGACCCCGCCGCGACCGGCAGCATCACGCCGGCGCAGTTCGCCTTGCTGCAGGACCAGCAGGGCGAACTGGTCGCCGAGCTGCAGCGCCTCAAGGGCGACTATCTCGGCTTCACCGGCCGGCCCTACGACGACAAGACGACGCAGTCGCGGAGCCGCTTCGCGCGCTGGGGCCGCGGCAAAGCGCCACCGCCGCCGCCGACGTCATCTGCGTCGTCGTCCGCGCCATCCCTCGCCCCGCCTAGCCGCAAAGCGATGCAGATGCCCTCGTCTCCGTCGCAGTCACAGGTGATCGACCTCAGCGACGAGGAGCAGCTGCACGCGCCCTTCGCAGCGCCGTCGCAGTTCCCCGCGCCCGAGCGCGCTTCGCGGCAGTCGTCGCGATGTGCGGTGCTCACGAGGCTGCCGCCGAGCTTCTGGTTGCAGCCGTCGCAGGCGGAGGACTTGCGGCGAGCCGCTGCTTGGCGCAATCGCGTGGCCGCGGGCGTGGCGCTTCTCAGCCGGCGGCACTTCTGGGCGACCGCCTGGGCGCAGCTCGTGGACGACCTCTGCGACGCCGACTTCGACGTCGGCCCCACGAGTCAGCGCAAGTTGCATTTGCGCAACGTTTGTCGGCCTGGCCCCACCGATATGAGCAGCGCTGTCGCACGAGACACGTTGGCGTTGGCGAAAGCGATGCTGGTCTTGGGGCTGGTGGTGGTGGGCTTGGTGTTGGTGCAGCTGCTGCAGCCGCTGCGGGTGCGACTGCTCGGCGGCCTCGTCTCGCTCATCGTCTGAGCGGCCTTCTAAGGCCCTCAGCCACTCACAATCACTCCATGTACACTGTATGTAACAGAACAATCTGCGTCGTCGTCGTCGTGCAACCCCTCAGCGTGAAAGCGACATCTTTGTCACCGTCGGCGACATCTTTGTCGCCTTGTCTGCCTCGCAGCACATCGCTCGTCGGGGCGGCGCTGTGTCTGCGACGGAGCGGTCGAAGGCGTGTCGGCCGTTTCCACATCGCGGCGCCTGATGAGACCGACGGCGGCCAACCGTCGCTCACCCTCGTCAACTTCTGCACGGCCGACACTTTTGGTATTGGCAAGCGATTTGCGGCGTCACCAGTGGCCACAACCACAAAGCTGCTTTGAGAAGAGACTTGTCGCAGGCGATTGTCTGTGTTCCGACGTGTTTTGGAGCACCGACCACGCGTCCACTTTCTGCGGCGGCTTTTGGTAAAGATATCCGTTGCCTTCTCTGATTTTCAGGGATGTCATCGCGACGGGAGCGCCCCCCATCGGGCCGACACAATATGTCGGCGCGCTATTCGCCGTTGGCCTCGCCGCTCTCGAACAACGAGTCAGTCATGGGCAGCTACCGAGAGCGGCCCAAATCGGCGTATCAGCCTTCACAACAGCAACAGCAACAACTCCCACAGCGTCCCTATTATATATCAAGTCCGCGTAAGGAGCGTCCTGCGACGGGGCTTCCTCCTACCGCCAGCCGCCCCGCCACCGCGCACAGCGGCAGCGGTCGACGCCCGCCAGAGACGGCGGACGTGTCACTGCTGCGAGCGAGCATGCCCAACCTTTCTTCGCGGCCGCAGAGCGCGATGCCTCCTACCCATCGAAACGAAGAGGCTCGACCAGCGTCCTCGTCCTCGTCGAAGGTGAAGCCGGACACTGAGCGCACGGCGGAGACCGAAATCTCCACGCGCGAGGTCCTCCGCCGCATGCGCGAGAAGAGCGACCTGGCACGGCGGCAGCAAGCCTCCGAGGAGATCGACGCGCTCGGCGACTACAACGCCTTCAGCCGCCCGCGCCCGTCGACGGTCGCGCCGCTGCGCTCCGCCTTCCTCGACCCCGAAAACAACAACTTCCCGAAGTCGCGGACGCGAACGGAGCTGATGAAGCGCATCCGCTACGCATCGATGCCTCACCCCTCTTACGACCTCGACAACGACGGCTATGTCTCCCGTGACGACTACCGCTTGGCGAAGCGCTTCGACTTCGACGGCAACGGGCTCCTCGACCCCGAAGAGCGCGAGATCGGCAAGCGCGTGCTGACCGACGAGTTCTTCAAGCGACACACCGAAGACCTGCACAACTTCGGACCGGAGTTCGTCAATCGATCGCACAAGGAGAACGTGCAGAAGGTGTGCACGTCAGCGCACTTCGAGCACACGTTCGGCAAGCTCATGTCGATGGAGCGCACGCTGAAGGCCGAGTCGTCGAAGCCGCTGCTCGACTGCATCCGCAACGACAACGACCCCGCCTTCCAGAAGCACAAGTACTACGTCGACAAGTTCGACGCCACCGGTACGTCCTCGCCGCCCCTCTGCCTCGCGCCCGTCGCCTCTGACGCCGCTGACGCCTCGGCCTCCCACTCACAGCCTGGAACGACTTCACGCGGCTGCCGCGCAGCAGCTGGATGACGCTGCGCGCCACGTCTCCGGGACCGGCCGTGCGGCCCATGAGTCCCTCCGCCGCCGCGCCCTTCGCCACCTCGTTCAACTCTGGCGGATTCCAAACGACCGGCGCAGGCCCGTCGATGAGCGGCGCCGTTGAGTCGGATCACTGCGGCTCGCGCAAGCGGCTGCTGTTCACTCGTCAGCAGCAGCTGCGGGCCGAGTCGGACGTGCGGCTGCACAGCGCTCTCGACGCGACAGTGAAGAACAACCGCCGCGTCAACCTCATCACCGACATCGCGAAGGAGAACTCGTAGCGCGTCGCGTCGAGAACGTCGATGGCGCACTGTCGGTCGCTTTAGTATTGGTCGCCCGCCTCGCGTTGTCTAGCCGCCGCGGGCGACGCGCTGTTTCGCTTATTTCCTACCGCAAATGTGGCCGTGTTTGCGCGCCCCGCAGCTCGCGTGGCGTCGCACCTGTAGATAGACGCGCCGCAGCGCCCACGTGTAACTGCAATTGTTTTCCCAGCAGAACCCTGCGGCGCAGGGTAGTGCCTCGACGCGGGATAAGAGCCCCCCATAGACGAGCTTCTATGAGGGAGGGGTTGATGAGTCTGGCGCCGTCCGTCGGTGGGCTCCCCGCACAGACGGACGGCGCCAGGCTGTTGAGTCCCCTCTTGGGACGTAATAGTCGCCGAGAGAGCTGTGCAGTATTGCTCATTAATGAGTGAACTATGTACATTCCTGTTTGGGTCCAAACAAGTCGTTGGATCTTGTATGACGTCAAAGTTAGCGGCGAAGCAGTTTCTGCGGCCGCGTCGGCGCCGAGGAACCGCCGCGGCTCCTGCCCCTGCCCCCAGCGGCGAATGGAACATTGCAAAGGAAGACGTCCACAAGCTATTCGACCTCTCAGACCATCGCGGACATGAAGAGAAGTAGCGCTCTGCTCCAACGGCTGGCCTTCGAGGTGTTGGCTGCGCCTGCCGCCGCCTCTGCCTCCAGCTGCAGCGCGAAGCACACCATCGAGACGGCCGTGATTCTCCACGGCATCTTGGGTAACAAAAAGAATCTGCGCACGTTCGCAAAGGAACTCCAGAAGCTTCGTCCGAATTTGCAAACGGTTTTGGTTGACCACCGCGGCCACGGTGATTCGATCGCTCTGGCCGACGGCTCCGCGAACACCGTCGCCGCCTGCGCGCACGACCTGGAGGAGACCTTCGCTTCGAAGGACTTTCTCGCGGCCGTGTTCCACGATTTGGACCCGAACCACCCGCAGCACCACCGCTTCGTGCCCGACATGCTCTGCGCGCATTCGTTCGGCGGCAAAGTGGCGCTCCAGTATTATCAGAACCAGCTGCACGCCAAGAGCCAGAAGCCCAGCGGTGGCTTGAAGGACGTCTGGGTGCTCGATGCCTCCCCGTTCAAGTACCCCGCCTCCGTTCTGCACGACTCCTCCGCGCACAGCGTCGCGCAGGTCATCGACTGCCTCGTCAAGGCGCCGCGGTTCTTCCCGCACCGCAACGCCGCGCAGCAGTACCTCGCAGAGACCGCCCATCTGCCGCTGTCCCTTGCGCAGTGGCTGTCTGCCTCGATGCTCCCTGCCGCATCGCTGCTGGAGCGCCAGCCGCAGCCGAGTGGCGACGGCGACGTGCGCGGAACCGAAGTGGCCTTCGCGCTGGACCTGGGCGCCGTGCAGAGCCTCTTCAAAGACTTCGCGGGCGCCGACTTCGACCACTTCCTGCGGGAGGTGGGCCACAAAGAGGCCGCCCACGACACCGTCGTGCACTTCCTGCGCGCGGAGAAGAACGCGCTGTGGGACACCAGCGGCGACTGGCAGCGGCTGCGGGAGATCGTCGCGGACGCCCAGCGCCACCACGACCATTCCACCGCGAAGCACCGTCGCCGCACCCCCGTCGACGCCCTGGAGATGCAGGGCGTTGGCCACTGGCTGCACGCGGAGCAGCCAGCGCAGCTGGCGCGCCTCCTGCACGCGCACAGCGCCCACAGCCACCACAACAGCCTGTAGTCGACCTGTAAATACCCGCGACACTTCATCGTTACACACGCAACACACCGCTGCGTTCGTTGCGGAGCAGCGCGGTCGTCGCAGTCACCGCCCACCGGCGGCCCGCTGCTTCAGCAGCTCCTCCTTCGCCTGGTAGAAGGCGGAGATGTCCGAGTCGACGTCGTCGTCGAACGCCGGCCCGCCGCCTTTGAGGTCGGCGGCCTTCGCCGCGGCGCCTTTTCGGTTCGGCGGCGCGAACGAGTCCTTCGCCTCGGCCAGCGTGCTGACGCTGCTGCTCACCGAGCTCGCGCCGCCCTTGGCGCCCGCCAGGGGCAGCGTCGCCACCGACTCGTCCACCGCCTGCGCCTGCGCCAGCAGGTCCGAGCGGCGGTGCAGCGCCTCGTACCACTGGTTGAACTGTGCGTCGAGCGTCGCGCGGCTCTTCTCGATGAGCTTGCGCAGCATCTCTATCTCCGGCTTCAGCACCTTGAGCCGCTCGATGGCGTCCTTGTACACCTCCTTCTCCTGCTCGATCGCGCGGCGGTACGACAGTTCCTCCGGCGTCTCCAGCGCGTCCTTCCCGTCGTCCGCCGCGCCAGCCGCCGACTGGTTCAGTCGCTCCAGCGCCCTGCGCACATCGCCGGCGTCGCGCGGGTCAAAGCGACGGTTCAGCGCGCCACAGAGCGGTCACTTACTTTTCGCGCCGCAGCGCCTCGATGGAGCTCTTCAGGTAGCCGATCGTGTTCCTGCGACAGACAGCGTTAGCGCGCGGCGGACGGGCAGAGGGGCGCCGGGGGCGGGCGGGAGGGGCGCGTACTTCGTTTGGGCGGCGCGCTCGCCGAGGAGCTTGGCCTCGTCCATCTTCCGCCGCAGCTCGTCCTTGTTCTCGCCCAGCGGCTTGTTCAGCGCGCAGCGCTCGCGAAACCACTCGAAGCTCGCTGCGAACAGGTCAGTCACGGCGCGGAGAGGCGGCGGCGGCGAGGCGGGGCGCGGGTCGCTTACCTGCGGCGTCCTCGAAGACGGCCGGGTTCGTCGGGGGCGGCACGTTGAACAGGTGTCGCTGCACGATGCGCTGCTGCTGCTGTTGCTGCCGCTGCTGCTGACTGGAGGCGCTGCTGCCGCTCGATGACTGCGCCGCCGCCTTGGCAGCGACGGGGCCTGCGCCCGCGCCCGCGCCCTCGCCACCCGCCGACGCCGCCGACGAACTGCGCGCCGACGCTGCCGACGCGCCCGTCGACGAGCGCTGCAGCGTGTCGGAGACGTCGTCGGCCGTCTTGCCCTTCTTCACCATGTTCACGAGGATGTTGATCTCGCTGTCGCGCTGCAGCAGCAGCGCCTTCAGGTCGCGCACCTGGCGGACGAGCTCCTCGCGCTGCTCGCTGCGCGCGCCGGCCGCGGCGCCGTCGCCGCCGTCGTCGCCGCCGACGTCGTCGCGCGACAGCGCAGCCCGCCGCCGCTCGCCGCCCGGGCCAGTCGACTGCTGGCGGTAGACGGAGCGAAACGCGGCGAAGGCGGCCTTGATCTTCGTCAGCGTCAGCGCGCCGAGGTTGAGCAGCGCCGTCGCGTCGGACGCGTCGTCGCAGTACGCGCGCACCTTCGCCTCGATCTCGGCGAGCTCCGCGGGCGACAGCTGCTCGCCCTCGCCCGACTCGCCCTTCAGATACGTCACCTCCTCGCGCAGGTTGAGCACCTCGGTCTTCAGCCGGCGGATGAGCAGCGCGGGGTCCTGCTCCTCGTTCACCATCGCGTTGTTCTCGATGCGCGCCACGCGCTGCGCGAACTTGCACGTGGACAGCGACTCGTCCGTCTCGGTGGACTCGGGGTTGATCGTGGCCACCATGATCGTCTTGCAGTTGCCGCCCAGCGAGTCGCGCAGCACCGACGTCATCAGCGAGTTGCGGTACGGGACGTGGGCGCGGCCGCGCGTCGCCTTCTCGTACAGCGCGACGATGACCATCTCGAGGAAGAACAGCGACTTGTTGATGTACGTGGCCTCCGTCAGCGTCGAGCCCGTCGAGTTGGTCTTCGCGACGCGCTCGGACCCCGCCAGATCCACCAGGTGCAGCTTGGAGCGCCGCACTTTCTCGGCGCCGGCTTCGCGCGCCTCCACCGACAGCGAGAAGATGCAGTGCGACCGCGACGACGCCTCGTTCATCGACGTGGAGGCGATGGCGCGGTTCGTATCGCCCATGAACAGCAGGTTCAGCGCATCCTCCTCGCTCTCGGCCGCGTGCATCGAGAGGCCCTTGAGGTGGAAGTTGCCCTGGTCGTCCTCCAGCAGCTTCACCTTCGGCAGGTCCTCGAGACGCTTCGTCTCCTTCGACGGGTCCAGCAAGTCGTAGCCCTGCTCGTTGTATATCTCCAGGTACGACACGTACACCTTGTACTGCATGGTGGGTCGGGCGCGGAACTCGCGGTAGAGCATCGAGATGGCGCGCGGGATGATGCCGCGGTCCTTGTACGAGTCGTCGCCGCCCGTCAGCGTGTACGTCTTTCCACTTCCCGTTTGGCCATAAGCGAAAATAGTCGAGTTGTAGCCATCCAGGGCGTTGTTTACGGCAGCGACGCCCACTTCGTTGAACACGCGCTCTTGAGTCGCGGAGGGGTCTAAAATGCCATTGAACATGAAGCGGTACTCCAGCTTGGAGTTGTTCACATAGTCTGCCTTCAGCTTATCGGGGACTTTGAACAGAACTGCATGCCGATCGAGTTCGTCCACTGAAAAGTACCCACTAGGCGATTTGGACGGCCGAATCCGCAGAAACGTTTGAATCGCGCTGGACTCGCCAGAGCGCCCTTTAGAGCTCATTGTGACAGTTCTTGTTAACTTCTGAGCCGAAGAGCTTCAATTCATTCTAGAGACAAATCACAACTGATTGTGGCTTGAGTTCCGCCCGCTCTCTTCATGGGAACGCCCATTTTGAAGTCGACCACGGCGAAGGTCGATTTGCCCTCGACGCCTCGGGCGTCGTCGTCGCGTCGACTGCTGCACCGGCAGCAGCGCCAAAAAACGAAACGCCTCGGGTCCTGTCGGCGACACGTCGCGACACGCAGCCGCGGGCAGTTGCGACGCGGCGCCGACGACGACGTCGACCGCCGCGATCCTCGACGCTGATCGACTCGTCGATCGATCCGCGTCAACGATGACGTACAGATCGGAGCGGAATCACTGCCTTTTGCTATCGAACTCCATTAGTCGGGAGAGAAAATGTCGCTGGCTTTCGAACCGCGCTACTCTGAGCAATACTACAAAGTCCCTTTCTTCAACATCTATTTGCCGGAGTATGTTGAGTTCGGAAAGATCAGACTTCTGCTCGGTGAGGAGTACAACTACAAATTTCAACGAGCATGCGTGGCGGAATTCATCGCGATGATGTTTTTCGTCATCATGTGTTGCGGGTGTGCCATGGTCACGTTGAACCTGAGCAATCCCAACTTGATGATGGTCGCGGCATCTTTCGGATTCGGTATCCTGGTGCTCGCGCAGTTTGTGGGTCCTCTCTCGGGTGGCCACATCAACAATGCAGTTTCTACTGCCTTGTTTATCGGAGGCCGTGTGTCGTTCATTCGCATGGCGTGTTATACATTCAGTCAGATGGCCGGCTCGGTCCTCGGTGCATTTTTCCTTTGGTCAATTTTCGGAGACAGCTGGCCTGCTGCGAGAGCTTTTGGGTCCAACTCGTGGGATGAGTCTGTCTTCACTGGTGGACAAGTGTTTTTGGCCGAAATGATGGGGACCATGTTGTTGGTCTACAACGTCTTCGCCACCATCGACATCCCAACTGCCGGCGGCGGGCCGCTAGGAGTGTATCCCATCGCGATGTCCGTCATGGTGGCCCATCTGTTCCTTCTGCCCATTGACGGCTGCTCAATCAACCCTGCCCGGTCGTTTGGGCCGTCGTTGGTTGCCGCCATGGCTGGCATCGGAGGCCGGTAAGTTCCGACGTCGTTGCGCGGCGATACAGGAGTGTATTGTGTAACCCCGCCCGCTTGATGTAGCTACTATCACCAGCAGTACATGTTTTGGTTCGGCCCTCTTATCGGCGCAGCCATCACCGCGATCATCTACGAATACGCGCCTTTGAAGCCGAAGAAGCGCGAGGGCAAGGACAACATGGAGGCGGCCATCTTCTTGGCGACCAAGAAGCGTGGCGATCATGGCGAGATCCTGGAGGACGAAGAAGAAAACGACGGAGAACAGGGCGGTGCAGACGGAAATGGCAACGGAAGACGCCAAGCGCTCCCCACAGACGAAGAAGACTACGACCCGTCGCTGTAAACGGTCAATACTGCGTTGTAACTGTGACCCGTGTTCTCCCTTCACATTTGTGCGTTTTTGTCGACAACAAGGACTCTGCAGCGGAGCGGTGTGAAGCTTAAGCCCCACGTCGCCGTCGCCGTCGCCGTCGTCATCGTCGTCGTCGTCGTCGTCGTCGTCGTCGTCGTCGTCGTCGTCGTCGTCGTCGTCGAGTGCTTGCGAGATGTAGGATTTTCTGGGGTCTGGGAATTGTCGCTCAACATAGCCTCATTGTACAGATTGTTCGTCTAGTTAGCGGGCAAAGAGGCGGCGGAAATCGCCGTCGGCGGCGGGCGCTGGGACGGCGCGGCGCACGAGGCGGATCCAGATGCGGGGCCACTTCGTCCGTTGGGCGTCGCACAATCTTGAAAGTGCGTACGTGTTGCGCGTGCTCTTGCAGAAGCGAAGTTCATCATGGACCCCGAAGATTTGGAAGACGAGTCAGCGGCCTCCGAAGAGGAGGAGGCAGGAGACGAGGGGAGCATCAGCTCCGACGAGTTCGAGGTCGACGGGAAGACGGACATGCTCAATCTGCCAGAATTACGAGATCCCGATGAGGACAATCCTTCCTCTTTCTTTTACGTGAACAGATTCCTCCCGCCGGTCGAGAGAGACTCCGTTGACGAAGAAGGGCGCCGGGCGGTGGAAAACATCCGCAGCGTCCTCGACGACGTCGAGCGAGAATTTCACGACGATGACCTGTTGAAGGAGAACACTCTGCTCTCGTTCACCCACAAACTGAATGCGCACATGGACTTGAAGTATCCCCTGTCTGTACGTGTCGCTGTTGCTTGCACCCGCCGCCGTCTCTTCGTTCATCGCCGCCTGTTCTTCAGACGGAGCTGCGCCGGCGAATCATTTTGCTGGCTCAGGACATTCACGCCTCGAGGGCGAAGACGTCCACCATAGGCCGCACGCTGGCGCTGAGGATCATGACGATCATGATGGGCAAGTCGTGGGGCCCACTGGCGCTCACCGTCGACTGGCGGCCGTACTGGAGCGAGATGGTCGCGCGGATGTACAACGAGGACTACGAGGGCAAGTTCATGACGTCGGAGACGATCCAAAGCAGCTACTACCGCTCGCTCGCGCTCTTCATCTACACGGCGCGGCGCTTCTACGCGACGAACGACCCCGACGCGCGCTTCGGCCACGACGTCGCCGACGTCGCCATGCGCCACCTGGAGAACGTCTCGACCCCGCAGTTCATGGAGGGGGCGCTGCTGCTCGCCCTCTGCTTGCCGAACGAATTCGCGCACTACGACGAACTGCTACCGCAGTGGTTCGCCGTGTGGGGGCGCGTGAACCAGAACTCGCTGTGGGACATGGCGTGGCTCCTGGTGATGGCGCACGCGGTGAAGATGGTCCCCGCCTTCGACTGGAAGCCCTACCTGCCGTTCCTGTTCAGCAAATTGAAGTCGCTGCTGCGCCTGCCGCTCGTGAAGTCGGCGTTCTCGTTCAACTGCTTCCCGCGCGTCGTGCCCTCGTTCTACCAGTTCCCCTTCAGCTTCTACAGCGACTTCCACCACACGATGCTCTTCAAGCTCACCAAGGTCATCAGCAAGGTCGTTCTGCAGGACGCGACGCGCGTCGCGCCCGAGGTGTCCGTCGTGACGCTGCCCGCGGCGGTGGAGGAGGCGCTGGCGCAGCGCGCGGTGAAGATCCCCGGCGTGAACCAGGCGGAGGGTCTGCAGATCGCCGAGTCCGCTGCGCAGCTGCTGCAGTTCGTGCACTCGCTGCGCGCCTTCGTGCACGCGGCGGGGTCGGGCGAGTACACGGCGCGCATCGCGGTCTTCATCACCGTCGTGCTGAAGACGTTCGCGGCGCACCTCGGAGGCGCGGTCGGCGACCTGCTGCAGGACGACGCCGCCGACGCCGCCGTCTTCCCCGTGCGGCAGCACGCGGCGCTGCCGACGATTCGCTACGTGGCGGGCTACCTCCTGACGTACGTGCTGGACAGCGTCTTCGTGGAGGACCCGCGCGTGAACCACGCCTTCGCGCGCTGCATCGAGCACCTGGTGCCCGTCCTGCCCGACAGCGTCCACGTGCTCTGCCCCTTCTTTCTCGACGCGCTCGAGCCGCGCGCCTTTCAGGACGCGGCGCACAGCATGGTGGCGCTGAAGTCGCTGGGCTTTCTGCTGCGCCCGGCGCTGTTCCCGCAGCCGCTGATCCTGTCGTACCTGCCGCGACTGCTGCGGCTGCTGCTGCAGGGTCTGGAGGCGTCCACGCCCGACCGCATCAACGCCATCCTCTACCTGCTGTACCAGCTCTTCACCTGGCTGCCCGTGTCCAAGGCGATCGTCGTGCAGGTGCCCGCCTTCGCCTCGTACCCCGCGCTGCTGGAGGCGCCGTCGAGCGCTGCGCTGCGGGCGCTGCTCACCGAGCGCCGCGCGCCGCAGTTTCAGGTCGAGTACGACGCGCTGGTGGACTACGTCGTGACGGACTGGTTCCCGCAGCTGCTCGAGCGCGTCTTCGTGGTCACCGACGCGGAGGAGGCGTCGGTGAAGGGCGCCGAGTCGACGGCCATCACCATCGCCGGCCAGCTGCTGTCCATCTTCTACCAGGCGCTCGAGTCGCCCGACGCCGCCTTCGTGCGCGCCATCGCCGAGAAGATCCGCGACTACGCGCTGCAGCGCGCCCCGGCGCACACGGACAAGACCTGCGGCAAGCTCGTCGAGTACTTCGTGTCGAGCTTCCCCGCGTACCAGAGCTTCTTCCTCGACGCGCTGCTGAGCAGCGACTTCGTCGCCGCGACGATGACGTCTGAGCGGCTCGTCTTCCGCCTGCGCCTCGTCGGCGCGACCTTCCGCCGCGCCGCCGGCGAGCCGCTGTCGCCCAGCGCGCAGGCCGCCTTCCACGACGCCTTCGTCGCGAACCGCCGCCGCTTCCTGCACCACGAGGACGCGAAGGTGCGCAAGATGACGACGAAGGTCTACAAGGACGTGCTCAAGGCGCTCACGGCCGTGTACCCGCTGCGGCAGGGCCCGCGCTTCGCCAGCGCGCAGTGTGCGCAGGTGTGTCTCGGCGCGCCGAACATGGCGCAGTCGGGCGAGGACGTGCAGTGGTTCGTGCCGACGGCCGCGTCGATGCAGCGCGCGGTCGACCTGCTGCGCCACTGGACCGACGGCGCTGTCGCCGACGTCACCGCCGCCCTGGCCGACGAGGGCCCCGCGCGGGCCGACGACGTCGTTGGCGCCGGCCTCGCGGCCATCCGTCGCCTCGGCCGAGGCGCGGCCTCGGTGCTGGCCTTCGCCGCGCCGCCGGAGGCGTCGAGCGCCGTCTTCGTGCGCACGGGCCGTGAGTGCTACGTCGCGCTGCTGGCGCGCGAGGAGGACCGCGTCTACCTGCAGCAGTACCAGGCGCGCGGCCTGCGCTTCCTCGCCGACGTGCACCGCGGCCTGGAGGCGAGCAGCGGCCGCAAGGGCAGCCTCGCGAACAACGTCTTCGTGCGCAAGCAGTGGATGAAGGCGCTGAGCGTCCTCGTGGCGCAGCGCCTGGCGGTCTGCACCGACTGCGAGACGTACCGCGCCGACCTCGTCAGCACGGCCGCCATGGGCACCAGCGCGCTCTCCGACGCGGTGTACAAGCGCTTCAAGGCGCGCGGCAACATCCAGCGCACGCCCACCGGCGCCGACAGGGCGCGCGTCGGCGCGCAGCTGCAGTGCGCGCACTACTGGAAGCGCCACGACTGGCCGGTGCACACGCAGTCGGAGCAGGTCTGGACGCAGCACGGCCTGCGCGCGCTCTTCTTCTCGTTCCAGGAGACGCACGCGGCGCTGGCGGCCGAGCACGGCGCCGCCGCGCGCGAGTGTCTCGCGCTGCTGCTGGAGCTCACGCGCCACAACTACGACGAGATCCACCCGCAGGCGCGCGCGTACTTCCTCGGCCTCTACGACCACTTTCCGATGGCGCTGCGCCACGAGTACTGCGAGCAGCTGCTGCGCCAGCTGTACCAGCCGCGCCCGGGCTTCTACCCGATGGCCTCGACGCTCGTGCTGCTGACGTCGCGCTTCATCGAGCTGATCCACACGAACGACGCGCTGAAGACGCAGTTTCTGCTGGCGATGCCGCACGTCGTGGCGGCGGCGGGCGAGGAGGCCGACGAGGAGAAGAAGGAGGTCGTCCTCGCGACCTTCACGACGCTCTTCATCGCCTACGCCAACGGCTGGTCCTTCCCGCTGCACGCGCTGGGCAAGGCGCGCGTGCAGGACGCGCTGCTGCGGCCGTGTCTCGAGTCGTTCGGCATGAAGCTGCCCGAGGACGAGAGCGACGCGGTGAGCGGCGACGTCCTCGCGGCGAAGACGGCGTGGAAGAGCCGCGGCATGCGCTACGACACGTTCCAGGGCTTCATCGTCGCGCACCTCTTCGAGCCGGGGCTGCTGCTGCGCGGCCACCTGTCGACCGAGGTCGTGCGCTTCCTGTGGCGCCACCTGACCGAGTGCCACGACCAGCCGACGCAGTACATCGGCGACGTGCTCTTCTTCATGCTCGTGGGCGTGCTGCAGGGCTGCGGCGCCGAGGAGCGCGAGCAGCTGCTGGCGCAGCCCTGGGCCGTGTACCTGCGCAGCCGCCTGAACCCGCTGGCGCGCAGCCACGACTGGCAGGGCTTCGTCGTGAGCCAGGTGCGGCTGGCGCTGCACAGCCTCGTCGCGGGCGGCAGCAACATCTGGACGGACGGCGTCGACGCCGTCGTCGACGTCGTCGTCGGCCCCTACCTCAACCTCACCTCCGGCCGCCAGTCGCGGCGCCGCACGGGGATGCCGCTGTTCTCGCTGAACTTCAGCGACTCCTTCGCGTCGCTGGTCTTCACGCTCTGCGACACGGGCCTCGTGCCGCTGGTCGACGGCGACGCCGCCGCCTGCGACGTGCTGCGCGCCATCCTCTTCGACGTGCTCGAGGACGCGACGCTGGCGGCCGCGGGGCGCGCGGGCGGCGCCGCGGCCCACGACGGGCCGCTGGAGGCGCGCCTCGTCAACGACCTGCGCGCCGAGGTCTTCGGCGGCCTGTTGCGCTTCTTCTTCGTCCACCGCGCGCGCTTCGGCGACGAGCAGGCGGCCGTCGGCGACCTCCTCGCGACGTATCTGCGCGCGCAGACGGAGCAGGTGAACGTGGAGTTCCTGCAGGACTGGCAGGAGGCGCTGCACTTCGCCACCGAGGCGCTGGACGCGGAGGCGCTGCGCGCCGCGGCCGGCGACGCGCTCGTGCAGCAGATCGTGCGCGACTTCGCGAGCACGGTGATGATGGCGGGCGCCAACCTGCGCAGCCGCCTGTTCCTCGAGCGCCAGCACAGCAGCGGCGACGAGGCCGCCGACCTCGACGGCGCCGACATCCCCAAGCTGCTGCGCCAGTACAGCGACCTCGACGTCAGCGCAGCGCCCCGCGACGCGCCGGTCGCCGGTGACGCGGCGGCGTCGGACGAGGCGTCGGCGGCGTCGGCGGCGACGGAGGAGTCGCTGCCGAGCTACGACCACCGCTTCCCGCTCGCGCTGTCGCGCCAGCACTCGCTGTCGCAGCCCGCGTCGAAGCCCGCGGCCCACGCGGCCCACATGGCGCACGGCGCGCCGGGCGGCGGTCACGCGCACAAGGTCGCGGGCGCCGCGGCGCACGCCGTCGACTCGGCGGCGGCGCTCGTGCGGCAGACGTCGCTGACCAGCGTCGACGGCGCCGGCGCCGCGGGCGACCTGCCGCCCGCCGGCCTCCTGAAGCGCCAGCGCTCGAGCTCGCTGCGCAACCCCGTCGACCGCCTGGCGCCCGTCGCCGCGGCTCCGTCGCCGGCGATGGACGACGACGACGGCGACGACGACGACGGCGGCGAGTGGGAGGACGCGTCGGAGGCGCAGACGCCGCAGGGCGATGCGAAGGGCGACGCGGACAAGGCGCCGCAGGACGGCGGCTTCCAGTTCATCGACAAGGCCTTCGCGCTGCTGCGCGCCGTGCTCGCCGGCCTGTCGACGTCGGCGCTGTTCGCGCGCGACGCGGCGGACGCGTCGCTGTGGTCGGTGCCGGCGGCGGTGCTGAGCTTCCTCGCGTCGGCGGAGGTGGACCTCGTCGTGGCCTACACCTCGTCGCGCGTGCAGCTCATGACCATCGTCGCGACGCTCGCCGACGTGTGCGGCGGCCGGCCGTTTCTGGCGGAGGCGCTGGACGCGATCGTCGCGAAGCTGCTGCAGGCCGCGGCGGCCGACGGCGGCGCGCACGGCGAGGCGGACGTCGGCAGCGAAGGCGACGAGGCGCCGCGGCCGGCGAAGAAGGCGCGCACGGCGGCGGCTGCGGCTGCGGCGGCGAGCGTCGCGGAGGTCGACGGCGGCGCCGACGGCGCGACGAAGCGCCGGCAGTACGCGGTGGAGTCGGTGTCGGTCCTGCTCACGTCGCTGTGGCACATGACCAACGCCGCCGACTGCGCGCGCCCCGTCGCGCTGCGCTGCCTGCCGACGCTCATCGAGGCGCTCGACGCGGCGCACAACGAGACGGTGCAGGAGGCCGTCGCGGCGCTGTTCACCTTCGCGCTGGGCATTCTGCAGGTGGACGACGCGCGCGACCCCGCGGCGGCCGTCGAGGGCACGCTGCAGACGCTGCAGCCGTATCTGTCGCGTGCGCCGCTGTGGCACGACAACTGGCGCGTCCGCGAGGTGCTGCTGCGCCTGGGCATGGCGCTGCAGAGCTGGCTGTGGCACTGCCTCGGCCCGAGGCAGCGCCAGGCGGTGAAGGACGTCATCGTGGGCGGCCTGAAGGACCCGCAGCGACAGGTGCAGGACGCCGCGCTGACGGCGATGCCCGACTACCTCGCGCTCAAGTCGGACGCCGAGCTCAAGGTCATCGCGGAGGCCTATCTGCGCAACTCGGAGACGCTGCTGCTCAGGTAAGTGCGCCCCGCCGCCGTCTTCGTCTTCGTCTTCGTCGCCGTCTGACCGCTGTCGTCGCTGTTGTCGCTGTCGTCGCAGGGAGAAGCAGAAGCGCAAGCAGAAGAAGCAGGACGACGCCGGCCACGCGCCGAAGGAGAGCTCCGCGCTCGAGCCCGGGCACCTGACGACAGTGCAGATGCTGGCCGCGATCGTCCTCGCGCGGCCGTACGACCTGCCCGCCTTCACGCCGGCGGTGCTCGCGTCGCTGCTGCGCCACCGCCACGTGGGCAACGACACCGTCAGGTCCATCGTCCAGCGCGTCGTGCAGGACTTCCGCACCTCGCACCAGGACCGCTGGGAGCAGGACCTGCGCGCGAAGTTCTCGGCGGAGCAGCTCGAAGACCTGCAGGGCGCCGGCGCGGCGCACTACTTCGCCTGAGCTGCCCGCCCGCCGCCGCTGCTGCTGCGTCGCCCAGTCCGCCGCGTGACCCGCACGTCGTTGTTAGTTTGACCACAGCCCCCTCGTAAGCCGGCGCGGCCAGCAGCCCGCCGCGTGTCTCTGTCTAACCGATGCGAAGTGAAGAGC
>SMOI01000356.1:0-29820 GCA_008000375.1 Poteriospumella lacustris
TGGAGCGGCGTCGCGGTGAACGACCTCGTCGCGCTGCCGCCGCCGCTGAGCCACCGGCCCCTGGCGCTGGCGGCGACGCCGGCGGCGCCCGCGCGAGGCGAGGCGTCGCTGCGGGAGGCGCACCTGTGGCTGCTGCCGCTCGACGTGGCGGCGGCCGACGCGCGCAGCGCTGGCGCCGACGCTGACGACGGCTGCGTCGTGCTGCGCGTCGTGGCGACGTTCGACAGCGACGCCGCCGACGCTAGCGCCAGCGATGGCGCAGCGCTGCCGACGAAGGCGCTCGGCGACACGCTGAGCGGCGCCTTCGCGACACAGTACGCGCTGCGCTTCCTGCGCGACACGCTGCCGCTGGCGCGTGGCGTGCGCTTTCGCACGGAACTGGCGCAGCAAACGGCGACGGAGCACGAGCTGCGCCTGCGCCTCGGCCGCGTCGTCGCGCAGCAGGACGCGCGGCTGCTGCGCGCGCAGCGGCGACTGACGACGCTCGGTGCGGACGTTGTGCTGCACCTGCTGCAGCAGGCGCCCGTGACCGTGGCCGCCACCGCCGCACCCGCCGCGTTCCGCCACCACCCGGCGACGCTGACGCCGCTGCAGGCGACGCAGCAACGCGCTCGACTCGTGCTGCGCATGGCGACGCGTCTGCTGCGCTGTCCGGCGGCGGCGCTGCTTCTCCCGGCGCCCGCCGACTCAGCGAAAGGCGCCGCGGGGCCGTGGCCTGCGCTGTTCCAGGCGCTCGTCGTGGGCGACCGCGCGGCGCTGTCGTTCCCCAGTCAGCCGCCCGCCTCGCGCGCCGGCACCGCCGCTGCCGAATTCTTCGCGATCGCGAAGCCGCCGGCGACGGCGCCGCAGCCGCTGCAGCAGTCGTGGACGCAGAGCCTCGCGATGAGCTGTCTGCGGCAGCGGCGGGCGTTGGTGGTGCGCGACGCGGCCTCCGACCGACGCTACCTGCCGCTGCTCGACGGCATCGTCGCGCCCGGCAGCGCTCTGCTGCTGCTGCCGGTGTTCAGCCGCGCGACGCAGCCGCCATCCGACGACGTCGACGGCGCCGTGGAAGCGGAGGACGCGCTGGAGGCGGCCGGGGAAGCCGCCGGCGTCGTTGCGCTTGTCCGCGACCCGCAGACGCTGCAGCGACTGTCGAAGCAGCTGCAGCGCACTGCCAGCGGTCGCTCCACCGACGCCGCTGTGAAGAGCAAGGCGGCGAAGGGCGCCAAGCCACACGCGGCGACCATCGCGCCGCTCACAGACCCAGCGACTGACGATGGGGACGCGCGCCTGGCGCTGCTCGAGAACGAGAGCCTCCTGGAGCAGGGCTTCACGCAGGAGGAGGTTGCGCTTGCGCGAGCGCTGAGCGGGGTTTTGTCGCTGGAGCTCTTCTGGTGCCAGGGCCTTGGCTCGGTCCACGCGCAGCTGCACCGCACGCACCAGCAGCTCGCGCAGCTGGAGCAACGTCTCCTCGGCCGGACTGCGGACGGGCAGACTACTACCGCGGCAGCGGACGGAGAGAAGAAGTGAGTCAGCTCAGCGCCTCGTCTGTTTCTTTTCCATCTTCCAATTGTACATCAAATTAAGTATTGTGGCATTCTGTTACATCTCCTTGGACGAGGCTTGCGCCTGGGCATCGAGGTGTCGGGGGCGGAGCTGCCAAGTTGCTGTGAAGGTTGTGATACGGTGGATGTTTGAGACATATAAATTCGAGGGAATGGGGGAGGTGAACTTGTCTGGGAACAACGAACGAGGAAGGAATGAAAAAAGGTGGTCAAAAGGATCGCCGCATGAAAGGTAGTCCCCTGTCGCATCCCGACTCCGCGCCGAGTGCTGCGCAGAACGGTGGGGAGTAGCGTGTTGTTTATTGGACAACTCACCTTCGGTTGTGCAGGGACGAATCCCAGCTTCATTGTTGGCCAAGCAAGCGCATCGACGGTGCTCGTGAGTTGCCAGTCGTGTCGCCTCAGACGTGACGGCTTTCGCCTCTGACGGCGGCACCCACTACTAACATCCCGTCGTTCACTTCACACCTCCCTTGATACCTACTTCCAGGCCCAGCATTTCGCCCACGACCTATCAATTAACCTTCCGTGATGCGCTCGAAAGGGGGCCCACAGTCGCGCCTTCTCACACCGCTTTTGTGCTCTCCTTTCAGCCGACGGGTTTCCCCTTCCCCTCTTCGTTTGTTTTGTTTCTCTTTGCAGCGTCCCTCGCCGTTGCTTCGTTCGTCGATGGTGTGTATCCGTCTGTCTCGTAGCTCCGGCGCTTCACTTTCTTCTCAAGCAAAATATCTCTCCCTCTCCTTCTCTCAGTTCGTAAACAGTTTTCTGGTTCCTCCAAGAGGACCAGACCGCCGACGTCCCCACGACGACCCTCAGCCTGACACGACCCGGGATATAACGACGCGGGATATTAGCTCCCCCCAAGCATTGACAGGTACGCTGTGCCAATGTCGTCGTCGTCATGATACAGCTACACGTATGGTGTTGAAGTAGCACTATATCAGCAGTGGCATTGAACACAAAATGTACAAGAATCTCGTCGGCGTTCGGAATTTCGCCGCGTCGCGGTCCACCGGCGGCGTATTCTTCAACAGATTCCACGCGAACTTTCCCTAGTTCTCTACCGCCAACGCCAACCAGCGTGCAGGACGGCATCAGATCTCCTTCATCGTTACCTCATTTCGTCTTCGCCGTTGCCCTTTTCGAATTTGTTTTCAACGCGCTGCGCTGTTGCATCAGCCAGCTCAGTAATCTTTGTATCAGTAATCTTGCCTATTTTACCGGCCCACAGCTGCTCGTCATGGGATTTCGCTTCGGGTTGATCCAGAGCATCGACCCCGCGACGACGGTCGTGTGCTTCGTCATCGTCGTCGCCTTCATCATCGTCTTCGAGCACGCGACGGAGCTGCTGGAGGTGCTGCTCGAGGAGAACCACGTGTACTCGAAGATCCTCCAGATCGTGTACAAGGAGCTCATGCTCATGGGTGTGATCTCCTTCTCGATCGTGATGTACCAGGCGTCGAAGCCGGACAACCTCTCCGAGCAGGAGTCCTCCGCCATCGAGTCCATCGACTTCGCCCACATCGTCCTCTTCTACATGACCTTCTTCTTCGTCCTGCACGCCTTCTACCTCATCCGCATCTCCATCGACAACTTCCACCGCAATCGCGTCCACTACGCGGAGACGGCGGCGTCGCTGCTGCAGAAGATCGACGCCGTCGAGCGCCGCCCGTGGTGGTCGCCCGCGCGCCTGCTGTACCACTCGGAGTTCTTCCTCACGGCGCTGCGCGACAAGGTCGAGTTCAAGGTGGTGCAGAGCATCTTCTTCGCGCTGTACCTCGTGCCGCGCAACTTCGACTACCCCGCGTACGTGACGCGCTGCTACGAGCGGTACGCGCTGAAGACGATCACGCGCAGCCTGCTGTCCTGGCTCGTGCTGCTGCTCGCGGTGCTGGCCAACTACCTGCGCCTCTTCGCCGGCTACAGCTGCACCATCCACGGCGTCGTCGAGGCCGAGCACCGGCGCTGGCTCAGCGCGCCGGACGGCTACGGCTACGCGTACGGCGGCGAGGACGTCGACGCGGACAACGACCGCTGCCGCAAGCTGACGATGCGCGAGTTCCTCGCGGGCGGCGCCCTGCTGACGCTCTTCAACCTGTGTCTGCTGGTGGCCGCGCGCGTCTACAAGCTGCGCCTGGTGCACTTCGTCGGCACGTCGAACAGCGCCGACTTCCGCGAGTACCTCGAGTACCTGCACTCCTTCGAAGAGGTGCGTCCGCCGCTCCTCTGCGCCCGCCCCGCCGCCCCTCCGCCTCACCCGTCTGTCTGTCGCGCAGGAGCACAAACGCGAGATCCGCTCCACGCGGCGCTTCACCACGCGCGAACTGTTCAACGAAATCGGTGCGTCGCCCCCGCCGCCGCCGCGCTCGCCCCCGCCTCGCCGCCTAACGCCGCCTGTCGCTGTGTCTTGTAGCCACGACGCTCGCCGAGACGGAGCACCACGCCGACGAGGAGACCGTGCGCGTCCTCGCGAAGCTCTTCCACCGCCTCGCGGCGGCGCTGCGCAACGTTTACACCGACGCCGTCTTCGCGCTGCGGCTCAGCGTCGTCGCCGCCTGCTTCCCCCAGCGCCGCCCGCGCAAGCGCAAGAGCATCCTCACCGCGGCGCGCAAGCCCAAGCCGCCCGCGCCCGCGCCCGCGCGCACCGGCTGCTGGCCGCGCTGGAGCGGCTCGGACGAGGCGCCGAGCGGCGACAGCAAAGCGGCGGCGCCCGTCGGCGGCGTCGTCTTCGTTCAGGGCGCCGCGGCGGACGCCGAGGCGTGCGCCGCGCAGCCGTCGGAGGGGTCGGGGCGGCACGAGAAGTACCGCAACGCGTCGGAGGTGCTGAGCCTCATGCGCCAGCGGCAGACGCTGCAGTCGATCAAGCAGCGCGTCTGCGTCGGCATCGACAACGAGTTGCCGGCGCACGCCGCCGCGCCGCAGAGTGACCCGGCGGCGCCCCGCGCCGGTGACCGCCCGGCGACGGAGCCGTTCCACGCGGATCTCGACGGGCTGCTCAGCGACGACGACGAGCACAAGTCCGAGCACCCCGCCGCCCACGCCGCCCACGCCGCCCACGCCGCCACGCCGCCCACGCCGCCCACGCCGCCCCGGCGCGGCCGCGGCCGCGGCAGTCGGACTCGCAGTTCCTCGAGGACGTGCGCGAGGAGTGGTTCAAGGAGCACTCGTTCCGCGCGTCGAGTCTGCGGCTGCAGCTCGACGACGAGGACGGCGACTCCGACGGCGACGGCGACGGCGACGGCGACGGCGCCGCGAAGGCGAAGGCGAAGGCGAAGACCGCCGCGGGGCCGGCGGCGCAGCTGCTCGCGGCCTTCGCCGCGGGGTCGCCTGGGCGGTCGGACGCGGCGGCCGGTGGCGTCGAAGCGTCGGCGACGTCGCCGCGGCGGAACTGCCCCGTGCGCGGCTTCCGCCAGATGCGCTCGCAGCCGGCCGCCACGTCGCCGCCGCCGTCCACCGAGCGCGACGCCGCCACCGTCAGTCCGCTGTTCGACGCGGCCCGCGGCGACGGCGACGGCGAGGGCAACGGTGACGGTGACGGCGACGCCGCGACGACCGCTACGCCGCCCGATGCGGCGGCGTTGAACTCGGCGACGGCGCAGGAGCAGCTGCGGTCGATCTTCCTCTTCCACCGACCCGAGCTCTTCTTCCGCGCGATCGAGCTGGGCATCATGTTCTCGTGCCTGTTCATGGCGCTGTGGGTGACCAACGCGCTCTCGATCGTGCGCGACATCGACGAGCGCGGCGCGTACGTCTCCGTGGCCGAGGTCCTCGTCGTGCTGCCCATCGCGCTGCACTTCTACACGCTGCCCACCATCACCTCCACCTGCGCGCTCGTGCACGCGATCAGCGACCTCAACCTGCACGCGGCGCACCAGGTGCTGCAGGACTCGCTCGAGACGCAGCGCCTGCTGCGGCGCGTGCGGAAGAAGGTGCTCGCGCGCGCCGCCGAGGCGCAGGAGGCGCAGAAGGCGGAGCAGCTGGCGAGGAACGAGCAGCGCAAGGCGGAGGAGGAGGAGACGCGGCGGCGGCTCGAGGCGCTGGTGTCGCAGCTGCTGAGCCTGGACCACACGATCGACCGCATCCAGCGCGCCATCGCCTACCACACGTACCTCGTGCAGCGCCTGCGCACGCGCTGGCAGCAGGTGGCCGAGCCGGGCTCCGCGAAGGAGAGTCCCGCGACGAGCAACGAGGCGGACGCGGCCCACCAGCGCTCGGTGACGCTGCACGTCCAGCTGCAGGCGGAGATCGCGTCCGAGGCGAAGCGCCTGACGCGGCTGCAGCACAAACTGGCCGCGAAGCAGGCCGAGCGCGCCGACGTGTGGCAGCGCTTCGAGAAGCTGAAGACCGCGACCGACAGCCAGAACCTGGAGCAGCGGCGCCGCTTCATCGACGAGCTCTTCGAGGAGCTCGACCAGGACGGCTCCGGCTCCATCGACCACGTCGAGTTCCGCGACATGCTGCGCCACCTGCACCTGACGCTGTCCGACCACAAGTTCCGTCTGCTCTTCCGCGCGATCGACCGCACGACCGACGGCGGCATCGAGCGCGAGGAGCTGATGGAGTTCCTCTTCCCGTCGCTGTCGCGCCAGATCATCGACCTGCGCCACTTCGACGCCGGCGCCGCCGCCGACGCCGCCCCGCGGAGCGCCCGCTCTCGGCGGCCGTCGGCGAAGTCGCATCGGCCGAGCGCGGCCGCCCCCGACGCGTCGTCCTCGTCGGACTCGGACTCCGACAGCAACTGACGCGTCCGTCGTCGCGGCGAGTAGCGCCTCTGTTCCTCTGTAACGCCTCGTAGCTCAGCCGCGTCCGTCTCCCACCCCCCACCTCGCCGTGTCTCCTGTGTCCGCTGTGTCTCCTGTGTCTCGTCTCTGTTCTGTTGCTCGCTACAGGACCGCGCACTGCCGTCCACACGGCGCGGAGCTGGCGGCGTTCGGTCTCGATTCGAGGAAATCGAGAATTTGAAGGCCGCCGCACGCGGAGGCGGTGCACAAGGCAAAGGCCGACGGGGCCGGAGAGCGATGACGACGCTCGTGACTGGAGCGTGACCAGTGGCCGTGGTCCCTTGGGGTGGTATCCGCGTCGGCGAGCGACGCACAGGCGACGCCGTGCTGCGGTCGCGGTGCCGTCGCCTCGGCGGCGCACCAGCAAACGCATCGAAAACAGCACAGCGAAGGGAAAGGCGCCGCATAATTAGAAACGAATTACAACCGCCACCACACCCACACGCACCACACGCACCACAAACACAAACGCAAAACCGTCCGCTCGCGTCGCGAGCCTCGTCACCGCCCACCGGACTCGTAGGCCTTCAGCTTGCGCACCGCCTCCGCGTGCGCAAACTTCAAATTCTCGATTTCCTCGAAGAAATCAAGATCGAACGCCGCCAGCTCCGACTTCAGCTTCGCGTTCTCCTCGCGCAGCCGATCGAGCTCGGCGGCGCCAGCGCCAGCAGCAGGTCCCCCGCGGGACGCCACCGCTGCGCTGTTCGAAGCGGCCGCAGCGGTCGACAGCTTGCGCCGGAGGTCGCCGACCTCGAGGCGCAGTGAGTCGTTCTCCGCCTGCATCCCCGCCAACTGGCGCAGCACCTCCTCCTCCTCGAAGGTCGACAGCCCCGCCTTGTTGTGCGGCAGCGACTGCAGCTGCGCCTCCAACTGGCTGACGCGCTTGGCCAGCGCCTCCTTCTCCGCCACGAGGCGCGAGTTGTCTTGCAGCTGGCGCGCGAACTCCTCTTCTCTCTTCTGCAGCTTCTTCTGCAGCGTCGACACCTGCTGCGTCTTCTGCGAGAGACGCGACTGGCTCTCGTCCTTCTCGGCGACCTTCGTCCGCAGCGCCGCGAGCTCCTCGGCCAACTTGTCGGTCTTGCGTCGCTCGGCCGCCAGCTTCTTCTCCAGTTCGCCCTGGTTGCCGCCGCCCTGCGAGGCGGCGCCGGCGGGGGCGCTGGTCGTGGCGCGCGGGGGCGACGTCGGCGCTGCGGGTCCAGCGCCAGACAGCGGGCCGCCAATGCCGCGCCGCAGACGCTCGTTGTCCCCGCGCAGCTTCTCGACGACGCGCTTCATTGACTCGACGACGGCCTCCAACTCCGCCTCGCGACGACTGGCGGCGCCGGTGCCAGAGGGGGCGCCGCTGGCTGCCAGGCGCGAGAAGGGCAGGTCGTGTCCCTGCGACGCGCCGTCGCGGAACAGTTTCAGCGCTTCCTCCTGCTCCTTCACGCGACGCTGCAGCCGCAGCCGCTCCGCAGCCTTCTCCTCGCTCTCGAAGCGGAGCTCCAACGTCTGCGCGTCGCGCTCAAGGAGCTGCGCCTCCAGCTCGAGGCGCTGGCGGCGCGCGAAGTCGAGTTCGTCGCGGAGACGTTCCTCGCGCAGGTAGCGGTCTTCCGAGGCGCGCAGACCGCCGCTGGCGCCCTCCTTCTTGCGGCGCTCCTCGTACTGCACGAGCTCGGCCTCGGCGGCGCGCAATTGGTGCGTGGCGGTGGAGAGCTGATGCTGCAGCTGCCGCACCTGCGCGGCGAGGTCCACGTCGGCCTTCCGCCGCGCCACCGACAGCTCCGCCTCCAGCTCGAACACCCGTCGACGAGCAGCGTCCAGCTCGAACATGTCCGTCGCACTGCGCGGCGCCGCTGACTTTGTCTCCGACGCGGCGCCGACGGCAGATGCGGCTGCGGACTGGGCGCCGCGGCGGTTGCTGCCTGGGCGCTGCGGGGACTGTGCCTGGGCCGCGGCGCTGTGGCGTGCCACTTGGTCGCGGAGCTCCGAGTTCTCCTGCGACAGCTCGCCGAGCCGCTTTTCCATCTTCGCGAGGCGCTGCTGCATCGTCTTCTCCGCCTCCCATCGACTCGCGAGCTGCGCGCGCAGGTCGTCCGCAGGCAGCGGCTGGTCGCCATGGCCCAGCAGATAGCCACCCGTCGCCGACCGCTGCGTCCCATGCAGCGCGTCGCTCTTCCCCATCGCGACGGCCGCGAGCGCCTGTTCACTGTGCGGCGCGTGCGATGCCCCGTCGGTGGCGTCCTTCGCGTCCTTGCTTTGCTTGTGGTCCTGGCGCTGGTACAGCGCCAGCTGAGCGCGCAGCAGCTCGTTGTCCCGCTCCATCGTCTCCAGACGCTCCTTCAGCTTGTGCAGCGAGTCCTTCTTGCTTCCAGCTTTGCCCGCGTCGGTCTCTCCCAGCGTCGCGCCGCCGACGAACTCCTTCAGCTTCTCGCGCATGCGCACTTCCTTCTTGCGCGCCTCTTCGAGCTCTTTGCGGTAGCGGGCGGCGACGTTCTGGGCGTGCACCGCCTGCTGCTCGGCCTTCTTGCTCTTGTCCTCGGCCTTCTCCAGCGCGTCTTGCGCGTCTTGTTTGTCCTTCTGCAGCTTGTCGCGCGTCTTCCTCGCCGCGTCGAGGTCGGCCTTCGTGGCCTTCAGCCCGTCGCTCAGCGCTGCGACCTTGTCGCGCATATGGCGCAGCTCATCAGCCGAGACGCCGCTGCCACCTCCGCCGGCGGATTGCTGCTTCATAGCGATCTCAGCGACGGCGCGCTCCTCCTCCGACTTGACGAACTCGTCCTTCAGGCGCACGATGATGTCGCGGTAGCCGCGCACCTTGTCCTCCTTCGTGCGCAGCATCTTCTCCGCCTCCTTCAGTCGCTTCACCAGGGCGTTGTGCTTCTTCTGCAGATCCAACAGCGCGCGATGGTCCTCCGCGGACGACTGCACCGCGGCAGCGTCGGCGGTTGGCGCCGGAGCGACCGGTGCGGGGAGAATTTCGACGCGACCGGTTCGCTGGAGCGCGGCGCAGCGAGCCTCTGACTCCTGCAGCTGCCGCAGCAGCGTCACCATGTCCATCTTCATCGCCTCCATTTCCTCGAGGCCCTCGGCGCATCGCAGCTCTGCGCGCTCCCGCTGGTTGGTCTGCGCCGCCAGCTTCTGCTCCAGCTGGCTAACGAGGCTGTCTTTGTCCGCCACAATCGCCTCGGCGGCTTCGAGCTGCGCGCTGAGCCGTTGATTGGTCTCCTCGAGCTGCTTCTGCAGCGCCGTCTGTGTCTGCTGCAGGCCGTGGCTGTGGCGGTCGGGCGACTGGCCGCGCGCTGACGATGGCAGGCGGCTCAAGTCGTCCAATAAGTCGTCCGCGCGCTGCGTAGCGCGCGACTTGTGCTGTCCGTAGCCCTCAGCGAGCAGCCGCTCCACCTTCTCGCGGTAGGACTCGATGGTGCGGTTCTTCTCTTCGAGGAGCTGCTTCAGGCTGCTGATCGTGGCCGTGGCCGCCGCCTGCATCTGCGCTTGCTCCTGCGCCGACAGCATCGACCCCTCGTGGCTGCGGTGTGGGGACTGTGCACGTCGAGCGCTCTGCGGCGTGGCCAACCCCGGCCGCAGCAGCATGCCCCCCAGCCCCTGGTCGCGCAGTAGCTTTTCGTAGTACGCCACCTGCGCATCTCTCTCCTCAACGGCGGCGCTCAGCTGCGCCGCGTCTTCGGACAGCTGCGCCTGACGATTGGAGAGTGCAGAGAGCTCTTTGTTCGCCCTGCTGAGCTCCTCCTTCGCCTGTCGCAGCCGCTTGTCCTGTTCGTCGGGGTCCTCGAGGTCGTCCAGATGCTCCGTGTCGATGGACAGGCGCTGCAGCGGCGCTTGTTGCGCAGACGAGGTGAAAAAGGGAATGATCGCCAGCGGATCGAGCGCAGCGCCGTCGTTGGCATTGTCGCCGTCGAAGAGCTGCATCGGGTCGCTCAGCGACTGCGACAGCGTCTGTCGTTGCCGCAGCGCTTGAGCCTCGGCCTCGACTTTGGCGCGCTCCAGTGCGACGACTTCGCTCTCCAGTTGGCCGATGGTGTGGCGCAGATGCTTCATCTCCTCGCGGAGCTGCGACACTTGTCTGCGGCTCTGCAGCGCAGCGATCTTGGTCAGTCGATTCTCTTCGCTCAAGGCGATGATTCGCGCGGCGAGCGCTTGCTGCTTCGCAGGCGATTGGCTGAGGAGATGGTCCAGGTCCTGTAGCCGCCGCGTGAGCGACGACTTCTCCGCCGACAGATCTTCGAAGTCGCTCTGAAGGCGCCTCGCGTCGTCCTCCTTCAGCTGGGCGCGCGCGACAGCGTCCTGCGCCTGCACTGAGAAGCTGTCGAGCTTCGTGGAGACCTCCGCCACCTTCGCCCCGACGGGGAAGGTCACGTAGCTAGTTCGCTTGTAGTGCTGGCTCAAGTGGTGGCTCTTGTCGGACGCGGAAGATGCACCGGCAGCGGGCGGCAAGAAGTCGATCTGGAGGACGGACGTCTTGAGCGTCTCCATCGCGGCGGACAGCGCCGACAGCGACTGCTGGTAGCGCGTCACGTCGTTGTGACGGGACTGTGTCTCCGAAAGCAGCTTTCCCTCGATCAGGCGCAAAGCTACCTCGCGATGTCGGATGCCCTCTCGAGCCACTTGGTACTTACGTGCAAACGCACGGTAGGACGACTTCGTCGAGAGCAGTTCGCGTTGCAGGCGACCGATGATGACCTCGTCGTCGCCACGACTCTCCAGCTTGGCGCAGTACTCTCGCAACTCCTTCAGCTCGGTCTCGAAACTGCTCTGGAAGTGTCGGGACTGGGCAGCCTGGTTCGTGGCGATGTCTGCGAGCTCCTTCTGCCTCTTGCATTCCATTTCCGACCGCTTCACCGCTTCCTCTGCCGCCTCCAGCTTCAGGCGCAAAACGTCGGCGTCGTCCCTGGTCAGCCCCTGCTGGTACTTGAGCTGCATGGCCACGAGTTCATTTCGCGCGCTGCTCTCTTGCTTCAGCAGATTCTCCTCGCGGGCCTGCAGCTCCTTGACGCGCTTGGTTAACGTCTCGGTCTCCTCCAACACCTCGCTCAAGCTCTCGGTCAGCGACGCGACTCGCTTGTTCTGCGCCTGCAGCTCGAAGTCCAACCGACTGGTCTCGCCCTTGTAGCGAGCCAGTTCCGTGACCAGCGTCGCAACTTCTGCAGACGACTGAGCTGCCAGAGCTGCGCGCTTTGTCGCCTCGGCCTGAGCCAACAGCTGACTCTGAAGCGACTGGATTTGAGCCTTCAGGCGTTCGGCCTCATGGCGCGACTCGCCTAGCACCAGCCGCAAGCTTCGCAGCTCTCGCGCAGCGTCCAACGCGGACAGAGAAGAGGACGATACCTCTGCATGGCTGCGCAGCGTGTGCAAATGGTCCTCGCGCAGAGAGGCCAACTCGGCGAGCGCGGCATTCAAGTCCTCGGCTGGTACCATGTTGTCCAGCTTGGTCTGCAGCCGCGACAGTTGCTGCGTCGCCGTTTCTTTGAAGTGCTCCAAGAAGAGGATTCTCTCCTTCAGGCTCGCCTCCATCTCCACGAAGTCGGCCTGCAGATCGGCCCTGCGCTTCTGCTCCAGTGACAGCGATTCCGTTGCTGAAATATACTTGCGACTCAGAACGGCTTCGTTCACTTCGAAGATCATCGCCCGGCGCGTCAACTCGCTCAGCTTGTTCTGCAGCGCTTGCTCGTCCTCCTTCTGGTAGAGCAAGTTCATCTCCTGCAGGCGCCGCACTTTCAGTCGCAGGTCTTCGATCTCATCGACCAGCGTCTGCTTGTCTTGCTGCTGCGTCTTCTCCTTCTCTTTCCATTGCCGCGACCGCTGGGCGAAGTCGTGGTACAGGATGGTCATTTGCAGTTTCATATCGCCCAATTGACTTTCATAGCTGCGCACGAAGCCGCGCGTCTGGTCCAGCTCGACGTCCCGCTCGAACAGCTGCTCCAAGCACTGGACCAGCTGCGCGTACAAGTCCTTCACCTCCCCCGCCCACTCCTCCGGTGGCAAATTCAGCGGCTGCACTGCATCTGCGAGGAGTGTTTTCCCGAAAGGAGTTTGCGGACCCAGATGGTTGCCGGAGGCGCTGGAGAGTTGATGAATTGGAGTCTGAGGCATGCGGAGCGGCGTATGGAAGTGCGACGCGCGATGACCCTGCGTCGACGAGCGGCCGCCGAAAGGTGTCCAAGGAAAAGGAGACTCCGCCGTCGATCGATTGAGTGACGGCTGCTGTGGTTGCTGGCCGGCCTGTGGCAGGGTAAGGCGTGACTGTGCGTGTGCTAGGGGAGGTCGTCGAGCTGTCATTGGTTGACTGGAGCTGCCACTGTCTAAGCCACTGTTTTCTCTCCCAACGAACGACGAGTGCGAAGGTGGAAGAGTCATTTGCACGCTTTGCGACCTCCGCAGAGCGTCCAATTCCTTGAGAATCATCTCGTTGTTGTGCGCCAAGATTCTAGCTAGCTCCGCTGCACCAAAGTTCGAGTTCTTTCCGCTGCTGTTGGTGACTGTTACGGTGCCTCCACCAGAGTGCGCATTGACGCTGTTGGCGGATTCTTCCAGACGAGCTTTGATCTCTTGCAGAGCCGCCTGCATCGCGGCATTCTCTTGAAGTAGCGTCTTGATATCTGTGCCGAACGCATCAGACAAGATGCCACCATCGGCGAGAGCATCCGAGCCCCCGTTGGCTGTCTCCGCATTCGAACTGCTCCGCTTACCACCGTCACGCTCCAGCTTCAGCAGCGTTGCATTCAACGAGGCGATGTCCTTCTTCAACTGCTTATTTTCCGTCATCAGGCTTCGGGAGCGATCATCGAGCGGCAACTCCACTTTTCCGTCCCGCAAGTTCGCCGCGAACTCGTTGACCTTCACCAACTGCTCGGGCGCCAGACCCGGATACTTGAACCCACCTTCGGTCATCGTTCCCATTTGTGCCCGGAGTTGCTTTCTCAGGCGGCTGTTGTCTTCTTCCAGAGCATTGAGCTGATCCTCAAGTTCGCGGATTTGCAGCTGAAGGCCGGAGGCTGTGTTTTTGACCTCCTCTGCGAGATCAGGCGACGTTAAGTCCACTTGCACCGTGCGGCCCGTTTCCTTCTGAAGCCTTTCGAACGCCATCGACAGCGCTGCGTGCGCATCCATTAGTGCGCTATATTGAGTAGTGCGCTGCTCCAACGCTTGTGTCAGGCGTCGGTTGTCATCAGTGAGCTTCTTCTGGTTGCGCGCCAGCTGCTGTAGCCCATGGCCCGCCTCGTACACCGCCTTCCAATTCTTTAGCTCGTCGTTCTCGCGCACCAATTCGTCTCTTTCTTTCTGAGTACTGTCCCAATGTTTGGTTTCATCGGCGTGAGAGTCTTTGAGTGACTGCAGAGCAGCTTCAAGGGTCTTCGCCCTGCTCCGTTCGGCGGCAATTCGCTCGGAAACCGCGTCATCGATGTGCTCCTCGGCTGTGGAAAGTCGCGATTCGAGCTCCTTTCGCTCCGCCAATAATTTTTGGACTTCTGCTTGCGCGACCGACAATTGTTGGCCTAATTCCTTGCCGTGCTTTTCTGCCTCTTCCGCTTGACGCTGCGCAGCGCCAAGTTTGGAATTATCGCGCAAATTGGAAATTTGCGATCGAAGCTCTTGCTTCTCCGCCTCTTCTCGCGCCAGATCCGATGCGTGCTTAGTGCGAAGCGCGGTTATTTCTTGCGCCTGCAATTTGCATTTGTCTTCCCACATGGAGGCCTCTCGCAGGGCGGTCTGAAGATGTTCGCTGGCCTCGGCAAGGTCATTTTCCAGCTCGGACATTTCGTTGTGAAGGTGCTGTTTCTCCACTTCCCCGTGATCCTTCAATGCAGCAAGGGTCTCTCTTTCTTCTGCAAACTTTGCGATGATTTCGTCCATGGACTGCTTCTCACTTCGAAGCGTCTTAATTTGGTCGTTCAACTCCGCATTCTGACAAGACACAAACAGGGTAAGCAATGCCGTTCACAAATATCCGGCGTATATTCGTACCTCCTCCCGTAGCGCTTCGTTCTCTTCAGTGAGCTGTTGGGCCAGTTTAACATTCACTGATTTCTGCTTGTTGAAGTCCTTTGTTTGCGTCTCAGCAGACTGTGCCTTTTTCTTCGCCTCTTTTAGCTCTTTGTCCAAATCTTCCAGTTGCTTCGCCTGCGATCGGATTTTTTTATCGGCGTCCGACTTCTCGTCGCTCAGGGTTGCAATTTTAGCATTTGCATCTCCTAGGTCTTTTCGCAGGCTTCCAATCGTCGCCAAATCAGCTTTAACCTTGTCTTGGAGAGAAGCGATCTCCTCTTCCAATGCCAACATCGCTGCATTATCATTGCCACGTCGTCGTCCACGGCCCACAGCTCCTTTATTTAACTCGGCGATTTCATTGTCTTTCTCCTGAAGCTGGCGCTCCAGTTCCTCGGCATACTGAATGAAATGGAGATATTATTGTCAATATGCGTGAAGCCTGGCATCGCTAGCTGCGTCAGAATAACTTACCGACATCCAGTCGTCAGCCGTGAACTCCTCTTTCTCGCTCATGGTGCCGCCAGTAATGAGCTACAAAAAGGTTATAGGACGGGCGTACAACACGCAGACCCACGTCTTCGTGAGGATATCACCTTTGTTGTCGTCGCCAATTCAATTCAAATCAAACGCGCAGGGCCCACTCGGCGACACACCGACGGGGTTGGCATCGCGCGACACAGCTGCCCTGCACAGCACGAGATGATGACGACGACGATCGCGATGATGATGACGACGACTTCATTTTGATTCGGCGCCGGTCGCTCTCGGATGGACCGGGACCCAACAGTAAACCACAACGCGTATGAGTTAACTGTCTGTCGAGACGGCTATCATCTGCAGCGCACATCTGAACTGGCTTTGAAAGTTCTCGGCCCCCATTGTCCTCGAAGGATTTTCACAAGTTTGTTCACTTACTGCCACTTTGTACCGATGCCTCTTTCAGCATACGAAGTGTAAGTCCTTATCCGTCTACTTGCTGCCTTCAAGACCATGACCAAGCCATTTCAATGGTATGCTTTCTTTTTAGGTTTTTCTCCCAGGAAAATCGGGCTGTTACCAACAAACTGCTGTTTTTCACGGTTTTGATGGTGGTTATCCCAGTTATGGCATTCTACGCTGCGTACATATTCCTTTTCGACTGGAAAGAAGAAGGGCTCGCCTGGAGTGGATTCATTGCTGTAGCGGCCACGAACGTTGTTGTTGTCGCATATGTTGCGATGGCTTGGAATGAGGACCAGGAAGACATGAAGTCAAGGAATGTTCCCACCGAAAAGGCGGCCACTTCTGCGAGCAACACACTCACCCAAAAGAAAGAGAACTAGTAATGTCAGTACTTTATTTATCCTTTAACCTTACTTCAATTATACATGTTGGTTCGGCCGTGAGCGACGGCTGCTTAACGAAAAAAGAAGGACGAAAACGAGGTGAACCCCTTGTCGCCCTCGTCGTCGACGTCAGTCGAATCAAAATCGAATCCGAAGTCCGAAGAGTAGGTTTGATCGCCAGATCTACCTCCGCGCCCGAACTTCCGTATATCAGCGGGTCTCAAAACGGCTTTTCGTCGGCTGGCGCCTGGCGACGAAAGTGGATGAGATTGAGGTCCGAATATCCGTTGAAGGACAGCCCGGTCCTCCGCGGTGAGCTGGACCTTCTCTGGCATTTCGACCTCAACCAAAACGAACAGATCCCCTCTCCTTCCCAGACGATCATCAGGAAAAGGCATCCCAAGACCCTCCAAAGCAAAGACGTCGTTCTTTCCTGTTACTCGACCTTGCGGAGAGCAAACAGTGACCTGAGAACCGTCCAAATGAGTTATCGACCGCTCGAAACCGAGTAATGCATCAGCCAGCGACACTTTGAGCTTCATCAGTAAATCGTGGCGCTTCCTGGTGAACACCGGGTGCCGCCGTTGTTGCAGCACAAAAACAACTTGTCGGCCGCCAACGTCTGCCCCCAATTGGGTCCCCTCCACCATTCCGGGGGTGACCCGGACGGTCACCTGGCTTTTGAAAATCGTCACCACGATGTCCTTGCCGCTGAAGATGTCCTCGAGGGACAGCTCCATGTTGTACAACACTGGCATTTGCACACCGAAGCCACTAAACCCACGAAACAAGTCGCGAAATGCTTCTGCTTCATCATATCGTGTGTTCGTACTCGCACTGTGGGTCCCCGTCTTTCCAAAGCGGTCGTAGGTTCGTCTTTTGCTCTCGTCGGAGAGCACCTCGTACGCCTCAACCAATTTTTTGAACTGCTCTGCGTCACCTCCCTTGTCAGGGTGCATAGACACTGCCTTTTTGCGGTAAGCTGACGTTATCTGCCGTGAAGTAGACGTCTTCTCGACTCCAAGAAGGCGATAATAGTCGTCTTGGTCGTCACTCGGGTTGGACCGAGTGGAATGCGGCCTATTCCCTGAGGGGTTGCGTCTTCCTGAAAAATCAGATGCAACTACCGCCGCAATAATGCAACAGGCTAGAATGATGGTGAAATACGATAAAGGGTTCATGGGCGTCCTCCTGTTGTACTGACGAATGCATATACTCACTTATCCGTATGTACAGCCCCCTTTTTCAAAAGGTAAGTGGAAGTCATTTCTGGTCTGTCACTGGGTGGAACAAGAGACAAGAGAAGGTCGAGACGAGTCCTCCACGTCCAGCAGATGGAGACGAACGAGTGATAAGACGGGCCATGGGCCATGGCCTTGCGATGAGCGACGAGCCGATTCGTCGTCATCGTGCACCTCATCGACTGCTGCTGCTGCTGCTGCGCTGAAATCGAAACGCTTCGGCTTCAGGCGACAGGGAGAACCGACGGATGTAGGTCGCAGGCCAGCGGCAGTGAGGGCCCACCCCCATCCGAGCCGCGTGCGTTGCACGTTGCAACCGTTGTGCCTCCGTCGCCGATATCGCCGAAGCGGGTTGGGCAAATGGCAAAAGAACGCGCAGTTGGGCTCGAGAAGACTTGCATCGCGCCCTTCGTGATTTATATTTCGAACAATTCGACGTCGAAAGTCAGTCTCTGATTTATCTATTTTCATTGTGGCTGACGACAACCAGTGCACCACGACCACTGTCAGTCACGAACGTCCGACATGAACACGTACGGATTCGTCTTATCAAGTCCATTCAGTCCCATGGGGTCTGACTCAGTCCCGACGCTCCCTGGGGAGTCTATGGCTGCCGGACCAATAAAATCGGAAGAGGAGATGCATCTCGAGCGGTTTGGTCTGACCTGGTCGCTGATGGAGTCGACGAGTGGGTCTCTCGCAGCCGACCGCATGAAAGATATCTTAGACTGCATCGAAGACGACTACTTCCCGCTGAATTTGAGGCACCCAACAGCATCGGCGCTGCTCACGTGGTGCACCATCGCCCCGGAGTCCCTTCGGAACCAAATTTTCGACAAATTCTTTTACAAGACCCTCCAGATCATCCGCTTTGACCTCATCGCACCCGCGTTGTCGACTCTTCCAACTTCCTCCAACGTTGGCATGAACAACCTATTCGGAGCATCGCCCACAGCCTCGCACAACCGCAACCGACCGTCGCATTTTCTGTCGCTGTGGGTGCAGAAGCACGCGAACAGCAACCACGAGTTCCGCCTGCGCATCGCCCCGGAGATTCTCAGCATCATCCAGTCGGTGGTGGACAAGAAGGTCATTTTGTCGGACGCGCCGCTGAATGGAGAGACTGCAGAGGCGGACGAAACTGTTCGCGCGGAGATCGTGCGCGTGCTGATCCGGACCCTTCCGCACGACGCGCAGAGCTTGTACGACGCTCTGTCGGACGAAGATGACCGACGAGCCATACCTCTTCTCGTAGCGTTGGACGACCTCGCGGGAGACCGCTGCAACTCCGTTGGCGACGAGGCGGCGGATCTGGTGAAGATTCTGGCGGAGAACAAGGACGGCGACGCGCTGGCGCTGCACCAAGACGCGATGGTGACCATGTTGCGGCGGGGCAGAGGCCAGGTCCTCGACATCATGAAGAACTACTCCCACTTCTTCGAGTCGCAGTCGCACGAGTTCGCTGCGTCGCTGGGGAAGCTCCTGCCCAACGTCGGCTTCGCCAGTGCGGCCAAGTGGCTGGAGGACCTCGCGGAGAGGGATCCGGGGTCGCTGGTGCCTCACATCGGCGCCTTGATCGATCGACTGCACCAAGAGGTCGCGGAGGATCAGGCGAAGATCATGCGGCTGGTGCTGTCGGTGGGGTTGGTGGAGCCGCAGGGCCTGTTGGCGTCGGTCCGCCAGGCGGCCGAGCAGTGCCTGGCGACGATGAAGACGCAGGCGGACTCCTCGTACTTCGCGGTCCTCGTCCCGCTGATCAAGGTGTTGGCAGCCGTAGGGACGTGGTCGGAGGCGGCGGCGATGCAGTGCATGTCGGCCGCGGCGCTGGTGGCGAGATCCCTCGTCTCAGACGCGGTGCAGGGCGCGGGGGAGGGCCCCGGTGCGGGGCTGCCGCCGACGCCCACGGCCGCAGCCCCTCCGCGAGAGGCGACTCTGTCTCCTCAGTCGCTGTCTCCCTCGAAGCGCGTGCCACAGAGCGACGCACAGTCGCTGCCCCCCGCGGCCACGGAGGACGCGATGACCGCGTCGCAGTCGTCCTTCTCGGGCAGCGCGCGACACAATTCGCTGGCGCTCGACGTGGAGCGGAAGGAGGTGGAGCTGGCCCTGCTGGAGCTGTTCAACCTGCTGAAGGACAAGTGCTCGTACTGCAACTTGCTGTCGAAGCCGACGCTGGCGGCGATCGCCAGCATGCGCGACGTGGACGCCGCCCTCGTCGACAACCTGCTCGACTGGAACGGCGGCAAGCGCGCCCGGCGCGGCGACCGCCGCATGCTGCTGCTGCACGCCGGAGAGCTGTACGTCATGCGCCACCCCGAGGTGAGGCGACAGCTGCAGCAGGAGGCGCCGAAGTCGTGGCTGAGCTACCTGTCGCCGTCGAAGTCCACCGCCTCCGCCGCCCGCTCGGCGGCCAGTGAGCGCAGCCCGAGCAAAGCCGCGAGCCATCAGATCGCGCCGTCTCCGCAGTCCATGACGCTGGCCCTGGCGCAGTCGCCGCAGCCGCCACCGGCGACGATCGGTGCGACGTCAACGTCTCGCCGCGCCCAGGCGCTGCAGGGCGGCCGCCTCGACGACGCCGTGTCGCCGTCGTACCCGCAGCAGTCGCTCGCCGTTGGCAACGATCTGGCGGCGCCGCGCCGCCTCTTCGACGACAATGTCTCGGTGGCCAGCGCGCAGACCGCCTCGGAGGCCCCGGCGCTGTCGTTCTCCGAGTTCCTCGCGCGGCAGCAGCAACAGCCGCAGCAGTCGTCTCCGGCCGCTCTCAGCGCCACCGCGCCTCCGCCCAGCGTCAAAGCCGTCACGCCGGACTTCCTCGCACCGATGGCGTTCGGCGCGTCACCCGCTGCCACAGGCGCCAGCAGTCGCCTCGCGGACGCGGCACCGAGCGGTGCGAGCGCCCGGCCGGCCGCCAGTCCCAGCGCCTCGCCGAGCGTAAAAGGCAGCGCGGGCAAGTCTGCGCCGCCGTCGCCGTCCGAGCCATCGTCTCCGGGCGGCGGGAAAGTGGCGCAGACGGGCGGGCTGCTGCGGTGGCTCACGTCGCCGCTTCGGCGGAAGAAGGCGGCGGCCGCGACGCCGTCGGTCCCCGCCATCGACGAAACGGCCGAGACGGAGACGACGGACTCGTTGCCGCCGCCCACCAGCTCGCGCATCGCGCCGTCGCCAGCGGGGAGATCCGCGCGCGAGTTTGCCGCCAGCGCCGCCTCCGCGCGGCCGGGGCTCGACGGTGCCGGCGCGTACGGCGGCATTCGCGGTTCGTTCGCGCCGGCCGCCTCGACGGGCGTCGCCAACGACCTGCCGCCGGCGCTGCAAGAGTTCTCGCTGACCTCGAGCGGCCCTGTCGGCGGCCCGGTCGGCGGCGCGGGCGGCGGTTTGCCGGCGATGCTCTTCACGCCCATCGCCTACTCCGCGCGGCAGTAGCGCCACCCGCCGCGTCGTTCGCGTGCCATTGGTTTCATCGGTTGACCGCGCCCGCGCCCGCCCCGGCCGGCGCCTCACTATTAGTCCCTTGCTCTGTTTCTCTGTACATAGCCGCATCTGCCGTGTGTCCTGTGTCGCGTACGGCGCCCGCGTCTCTTGAGGCGGCCCGCCACGTGTCGTGCGGTGCCGACGATTGAGCGGACGGCGCCTCGTACTGCGTCGCTGTTGTTTGTTGTTTGTTGTTTGTTTGTTTTGGTTTCAGTTCTTAGCTGTTATCGCGTGGAGCTCTCGTGTAATGCCCATTTCTCAATCTCTCCCCAAAGAACCAAGAGCTCGCTGCGTACTGCCAGTACACTGTGCAGGGGCCCATCAAGGGAGAAGCCCTCCCCCCTGTCGGGTAGAGTACGTACATGTGCAGTGTGTGCCGTCTATCCCACTTCACGTGGGGGGCTTCCGCTTGTGTCAGGCCCAGGCAGTTTGGCCTCCGCGACCAGTGGAGGTCGCAGTGACGACCGCACTGGGACCAGCGTCTCTGCGTCTTCTCAGTTGGCATTCATCGTCGACGACAAACCACAGCGACCACCGGTCGCGATTGCACCGCCGAGAGAAGACGAGGACAGCGAAACAAAGCCGCGGCCACAGAAGAGAGAAGCAGCTACCTACGCCGCCGGAACACACCGCTGCACTGCACTGGCAGTCGATCGGCGGCTAGGTCGCCGCCTGCCGCGCTCCGCCGAACCGCTCTCGTCCGCCGCCTCAATCGGCGGCGTCTTTCTCCGACGTCCCTCTCACTCTCCACGTCGCCGTCAGAGTCGGCCAAACCATCGGCGGTGGGGACACGATGAGCTCTGCCATCGCTCTGCACGATGCGAATGCGAACGTTGCCGTAGTCGTTCGGAATCTGGCCCAGTGGCCGTCGCTAGCGCCTGTCTTTGTCTTTAATCGAACTACACATCGGGCGGTGTCGTGCGGAAGGAATCAACGTGTTGGCGCGTTTACAGCGAACATAGACAGACGAAAACATGAAATGACGAGAGCAACAGGAGACAATCACTCGTCATCACCAAGAAGCTCTTCTGGGACCGTCATTTGGCGCACCAACGGAACTTGGACCCCCAACTTCTTGGCCAATCGGAATCGGCGCCTGCCCTCTGAATGGTCGTGCGGCAGTCCGTAGTAGTCCTCCAGGTCGTGGAGTGGCGCTCCGCTGAGACTCCTCAGAGCCGCTATGTCGGCTGGAAAGTTCGCGGGAGGAACGCCTCCTACCGCAACAGGCAGGAGAGGGTCGGTGTCTGCAACCGACAACGAATTGTTTGACCGTGCGGTGAGGTTGACCACATCGGTCTGGAGGGTCGCCACATCGGCTCGGATGGCCGTAACATCTTTCTGGAGGGTCGCAATACCGACTTGAAGAGGCGCCAAAGCGTTTTCCAAAGCCGCCGCCATAGCCGGTGCAAACCACGGAGGGGCGACTTGCGCTCCACCAACATTCTGGACGACCTGCGTTTTGGAGAGAAATGAAGAATAAGAATAAGAGAAAGCGGCGAAAATACACTTACAGCGTGTTCAGCGATGATGACGTTTGCGACATCATCATCCGAGATCGCGAGCGGTTCTTCGAGTTTGCGCTTCACGACTCTCTGACGGTGCAAAGCGATGTTCGCAACATCGCCAAGAACTGGTGGGATTGTCACCACCGGTGCAACCAGCGGATAATTGAATTGAAGGGTCGGGGTGTTCATCGCATTCATGGCCAACTCGAACTCTCAAACGAAGAATTAATTTGTGAATAAGTCGTTTTCAAGTCCATCGACGTTGAGTGACCAGGGACCACGACGCGAACGTGGTGGTTGATATCTACGTACATGCTTTCTGCGACAGCTACAGCATGGTTCATGCAGAGTTAGGACGCAACATGTCCCAGCAGAGAAATATCTCCGTGTTTCCGGATTCTGTTCGGCGGTATATCCGGACTTCCAGAGTTCTCATCCGAGTTGGCCGGGAGAGGGCGTTTCGTTTCTGGCGGAGCCGGTCGCTTCTGCGGCGAGCGGCCTCTCAGCGAACGTCGAACATCGAACATCGAACAGCGAACCGTCGACAGGATGGACGACGCAACCGGCACTTCTCTTTGATTCAGTTGTCCTCGTCGCCTGTGCACCACCAAGCGCGATGGTGGACTACCGCAAGTTCGACCACATCGGCAGCGACAGCGACAGCGACGAAGAGGTCGATCCGGTCGTCCGCGCTGCAGAAGAACGGCAACTGCAGCAATTGCGAAGTCAATTGCAGGGAGCCACAGCACCCTCAGGGACAACGACGACGGGACTCGCCGCTGAGCTGCCGCCTGAGCCGTCTTTGCGGGCGAAGCCGTCGACGAAGCACAAAAATCGATTTCGGTTCGAGCACGGCGGCCGTCTGATCTACGAGTGGGAGCAGACGCTGTCCGAGGTCATCCTCTACGTCCCGACGCCACCGGGAATCACCAAGAAGGCGCAGCTGGAGGTGGTCATCAGCGCGCACCACCTGGTCGTCGCGCTGCGAGGGGCGGCCCAGCGCTACCTCGACGAAGACACCGGCGGGCCCATCGTGGTGGGGGAGTCCACGTGGTTTCTCGAGGACAACGACGACGAGGCTCCGGGGGCTGGCGAGAAGGTGCTCGTGGTCAACTTCCAGAAGATGCAGAAGGCGCAGGCGTGGGCGTGTGCGCTGCGCGGCGCGGCGCGCGCTGCGGAGGGCGCCGAGCTCGACGCGCTGAGCCAGGAGGAGGTCCGCAAACAGCTCATGCGCGAGCGATTCCAGGAGGAGCACCCCGGCTTCGACTTCTCCGACGCCGATTTCAACGGCGCGGTGCCCGATGCGCGCGACTTCATGGGCGGCGTGCGCTACGGCTAAGGCCTCACCCCCGCCGCTCTGTACATACGAACCCGTCGCTGCCGCTGCCGCTGCCGCAGCTGGCCACGGCGATACTAAAGTCGATTAACTGCTACTACTACCTCTACTACTACCACTACTACCACTGCTGCCACCGCACCGCGCTGCTCACCGGCGGCTCAGACGTAGTCGCTCTGCAGCTGCTTCTGCACGTGCGGAGCCAGCGGCGAGACGACGGCGGTGATGCGCATGCTGTTGGTGAGGCCGTCTGCCTCTGCGTCGCCGCTGCGGCCGCTGCTGCCGCCCTGAGACGCGTCGCTGCCCCCGCCGCCGCCGCCGCTGCGCTGGCGGTGCACGGCCATCAGCCGCGCGACCAACGCGCTGTCCGCCTCGGAGGGCCCGCCGGCGTCGTCGCCTCGCGGGTGCGCCGCGGCCCGCAGCTGCTCCTGCTGCAGATGCGCGAGGAGCTCCTCGTCTTCCTCGTCGAGCTGCGTCGACGTGCTCTTGCCGCTGGGCCGCGCCGTGGAGCTGAAGGTGCTCGCCGTGCTGCCGCGCCGCGGCTTCGCCCAGCTGAGCTCGCTCATCTGCGCGTCGTCGAGGTGCTCGAAGACGTCGATGACGCAGCGCCGGTAGAAGCGCACGGCGTAGTCGTCGGGCGGCATGGCCGACAGCCCGTCGCCGTCCTTGCGCTGCAGAAACACCTTCGCGAGGCGCTCGAGGCGCTTCTTGACGGTCCAGCCCTGCAGCAGGTCGATCATGCCGATGTAGTACAGCCCCGGGCCCTCCACCATGTACGCGCGGAAGGAGCCGTCGGCCTCGCGCATGAACGGGTCGGCGGCTGCGGCGCGGTCGCCGTTGCCGTCACCGTGGCCGGTACCGTCGCCGTGGCCGTCGCGGTGGGAGAGGAAGTGGTGGTGGTGGCTGCGGTGCTGCGAGGCGACCAGCGAGCTGTTCACGACCGGCTGCGAGGCCTCGCCGCCCGCCGCCTCCCCCGCCGCCGACACGCGGAAGCGCTCGCGGCGCACGCCGATGAGCAGCGAGTAGTCCATACGGCCGTTCTCGCGCAGGAAGAGGACGTCGTGGCGGATCTGCTCGGCCAGCGCGCGCGCCGTCTCGGGCCGCAGCGAGATGCGCTGCAGAAAGTCGTTGTCCTGCAGCAGCGGCGCGCCGTGCACGCGGTCCTCCTTCACGAGGCGGTTCTTCGGCGCGTTGCGGCCGCTGTCGCCGCCTTTGCTGCGCACGTTGCCGTGGCGATTGACCCAGGAGCCCTTGAGGTCGTAGCGCTCGGACATGGCGCGCTGGTCGGGCGGGAACATGTTCAGCATCACCGTGAAGTAGATGTCCACGCCGTACATCGTGATGCAGTGCGCGCCCACGAAGCGCACCAGCAGCGTGTGCGGCTCGCGCTGCAGGTAGCGCACGTAGGCGGGCAGCAGGCTGCGCAGCGCGAAGATGTCCTCCTGCGTCGTGCTCTTGACGATGCAGCGCTGGTCGGCCGCGTAGAACATGAAGGCGCCCGAGCGGCCCTCGGTGAAGCGCTCGCGACACGTCGACTCGAAGGAGCGCGCGTACTCGTCGGCGGAGATGCCGTGCATCTGCCGGATCTGCGCGAACAGCCGCGGCGCGAAGTCTGCGCGGCAACGAGCGGCGGGCGGTCAGCGAGGCGCAGCGACGGACGCGGGGGGCGGCGGTGAGCGGGCGGCAACGTACCTTTGAAGCGGAACTCGCGGTAGGCGGGGTTCAGGACGGACCGCGCCGCCAGCGACGCGTTGGCCAGCGCCGACTGCACGACGCGGACGATTTTGTCGCGCGCGGAGGACACCGACCGCGGCGCGTCGTCGCTGGACTGGCGGCGGTCGTCTGCGGCGGCGCCGCGGATCGGATGGTCGCCATCGCTGGCGCGCGGCGCCGCGAAGAGCGACAAGAGGCGGCCGGGAGGAGCGTCCGCGCGCGAGCCGGACACCGACCGCGCCGGCTGCGCCGGCTGCGACGCCGGCTGCGCGGCACCGCCGGGCACGACGCGCTGCCAGGCGGGCTCCTCGTCCTCCTCCGAGCCGCTGCTGAGCTGGCCGCGGCCGTGCAGCGTCGACTGGCGGTCGCGCGGCGCCGGCTGCTGCTGCTGCCAGTCGCTGAGCATTCGCCGCTGCGCCGTCGACGCCGACGAGCTGCTGACGGAGCCGCCCGCCGCGTTCGGCTGGCGAATGGAGAACTCCACGTCGGCGGCGGTGTCGCGCGCTCCGCCCTGCGACGAGCTGCGCGGCCGCGCCTCCTCGGCGCCGGGCCAGCGCAGGCTGAAGCGCGACCACAGCGACGCGCGCGGCGCGGCGGCGTGTTTCGCACTGCCACCGGTCGCGGGGGGCGACCCGGACGGCGGCGAGACGGAGCCCGCGTGAGGCCGGCGACTCGCAGACGGCGCCGCGGGCGGCGGAGGGCGGGTCGCTCGGTCGTCGTCGTCGTCGCCCTCGTCGCGCAGCAGTCGCTGGGCCTCCGCCGCGCTCGGCGCAGCGGTCAGCGGCCGCAGCAAGTCGCGGTCGCCGCCCGTCGCCACCGCGAAGCTCACGCGCGACTGGCGGTACTCGAGGAAGGCGTCCTCGACCTCCTGCGTCACGGCTTTGCTCTGCACGGCGCTGACCTTGTTCAGCTCGGCCGCCAGCGCACCGCCGCTGTCGCCGCCGCGCGTCGTTTCGCGCATCGCGACGCCGCCTTCTGCGTCGTCGGCGGCGCGGTGCGCGCGGTGCGCGAAGAGGCTACCGCGCGTGGTGAACGACGCGCGCAGCAACCCGCCGCCGCCGCCGCTGTCGTCGGGCGCGACCAGCGACGGCCGCACGCCGAGTCGCGGGTCCTCGTCGAACGAGTAGCAGCGGCTCTCCTCCAGCGCGTCGCCGACGTCCGGCGCGGCGGCTGCGCCCGGCGTGTGGAACACGGTCGGCTTCAGCGCGCCCGCGTGCAGCTGGTTGACGACGGCCGACGGCTGCTCGGTGGACAGCTGCAGCGCGTTGCTGGCGGAGGCCATCGCCGAGGAGGGCAGGTCGAGGCCCTCGGTCGCCTCGTAGTCGCGCGCGGCGTGCATGATGCCCTTCGTCGTGAAGTATAGCAGCTCCACGCGCAGGGCGGCGTTGAGGTGCGGCTGCATCAGGAGCCCCTCGAGCGCGACCAAGTCGTTCTCCTCCTCGTTGATGAAGGTGGAGAAGGGGTCGAGGTCGCGCCAGGACAGGTCCTCGTGGTTGCAGTACAGAATGATCGCCAGCGAGAAGATGCCGCGGATGCAGTAGCAGTAGCTGGGCAGCGAGTTGAGCGCGCGCGAGTCGTAATAGTTGACGAACGACGCGAACTCGGACGTGAGCGTCAGCGTGTCGTACGCCAAGAACGACAGCGTGAAGCGCTTCGACCGCTGCATGATCTTGATGCGGTTGCTCAGCGTCTGCGAGAAGCCCTTCGTGTGGCTGCGGTAGTACTGGAAGTTCGCCCACATGCAGTACACGTAGATCAGGATGAGCGGGAAGTAGAACAGGAAGAACTTCGGGTAGTTCGGCTCCGCGTAGTACTCGGCGCCGTAGGGGATGCGCTTCGTCTGGATCCACACGACGCCTTCGCTCGCGAGGCCGTACACCTGCGGGCCACAAAGGATCAAAACCAGCGCACCCAGCAAGGAGGAAAGGAATATGTACACGGCGTAGTAGACGCGGTTCTGCTGGAAGGACGAGAAGGGGTTGGTGTAGGCCATGCGCAGGTCGAGCGAGATGGCGAGGAAGCACAGCTCGCTGGCGAGCAGCGAGAATTGCGTGATGAAGGCGAGCACGCCAGCCAAGGTCGACGCGTTGCAATAGAATGGCGGGGAGTCCGTCAGGTCGCGGTAGAGCCTCTTGGTGGGCAGGAACGGCAGCCAAAAATACTGCTGGACGAATATGAGCTCAAAGATGCACTTGTAGATGGCCAGCGCTATCAGAGACAACCAAGTCAGTGCTTCCATTTGAGGCGTATGTCCCGTCAAAGAATTGCGAAGCGTTACCTGTTGGGTGGCGCATCAGCACCGGAGACTTCACGACGAAGTACATCCACAGCAAGTACGTGTAGCATAGAATGGACAGTCCCGCGCCGATTGGTAGGATATACTTCCCCAAGACGACATCCCCCATGTCATCACACTGGATGTCCGTGTCCAGGTCGGACGGGAGGAGCAAATCATCGTGCATCTCGCGACGCGTGTTCCGCGGTTCACGTGGACAACCCTACTCGAAAATACTTGTTCCTCCTGCGCTCAAATGGAGCCCACGAACTTGAAAAGACAAGGGTCGACCGTGTCGACGACTTGATGAGTTGATTGTGGCAGTAAAAGTAGCGAAGTGATAAATGGAAAGTGGCCGAGGCCGAGGCCGAGGATCCACCGCTCGGATAGGCCCAGGTCCTTTTGTACAAGTATCTCAATATTTCACATCTATAAAATCACTTTTAGTTATTGATATTGTACTACTTGTACACTCTCACTGCCCGTTGCCTTGGGCATCGATCGGCGATAAAAGACGCAAAGAGCCTGACTGACGGCGGCATGTCACAATGGAAGGGAATTGGGATGATCAAGAGTAGCAAGGCTCATGTTGTCGTGGGTGAGCTGATGAATAATGAAGGAAAACCGCCCGAAGTCCATCGTCCATCGCTGGGCGGTGTCGATGGGATGCGCCGTTAGCCAGCGGAGAACCGCAATCGCCTTGATCGGTGTCGGACTCATTATTGCGCTCTCAACAATGCTCATTGCGTTCTGTTGGCACCATCGCATCCACTCACTCGGTGACGCTGTTCTCATCGCGCAGACGCTTTTCAGCCGCCAGGTCTCCAGTCGCTGCCGAGCGACCCTGATGTCTTCTGAGGCCTTGCGCTGCCTTCCGAACGTATTTTTCATTGGCGCGTCTAAGACAGGAACGACGACAGTGGCGCGGTATCTGCAACAGCTCTCGGGTGTCCACTTCGTTGGTCGGCGACTGCGGCGCGAGGACAAACACGCCGAGGTGCATCGATTCGACCGGCCGGGATTCGCGAGCTCCTTCAAAAGCGTAGAGCTCCTTCATGAATGGGCATCCAGTCCCATTCTCCCCGCCGCCAGTGCAAAGGACGACGTCATTGTCCACTACACGCCGCACTATCTCTACGCGCCGTCCGTCCCCAGCGGCATCGCCGACCTCTTTCCGCCCAAAGCACAGCCCGATTTGCGCTTCCTTGTCGTCCTAAGGGACCCTGTCGACCGTGCAGTATCGTCCTACTGGTTCAAAAACAGCCATTTGTTTCAAGACAGCGACCGCGGCAGCGTCTCCGACATGTGGGCGAGCTTCGCCGACGAGTTGCGGCGGCGCGCCGACTATGAAAAATGCGTCCTGCGCTATCACCAACACAGCGCACGCTACCACATCCCGATCCTCGCTGGTGTGGAGGAGAGTCAGAACTCTACGTACGTTCGCATGCACTACATCGCCTTCATTGCAGCGATGACGCGGACCGCGCAGCGGTTGCTTCTGGAGCACGGCTACCCGCCTCCTCGCCACACGAACGCCAACCCTCCTCCGCCGTATGAAAGACTCAGTGGTCTCAGTCAGCTTCAGGAGGACCACTTGGGGGCGCTGAGGACGTGCTTTGGACCGGCTGCGTTTCGGTCGTCGGCGCTGGGGCTGCGACACGTCGACAAGTCGATTTACTTCGACCAGTTGGCGCGCTGGCTTCTGCACTTTCCCTTGAAGCACTTCGTCTTCGTGGCCAATGCAGACCTGCAGAGGGACACTGGTGCTTCTCTCGTCGCAATTCTCAAGAAGCTGCATCCGCAGTTCGCCCTGCGGCAAGGCGACTGGCAACGCCAGCTGAACGCGGCATTGAGCAATGGCTCCACGCACAATGGTGATCTGCCTCATCATTTGCACAGACCAAACAAGCTGCACCAACGGCTGTCGCGCGACAACGAGACATTCTTGCGCCAAACGCTCTTTCGGCCGTACGACGATGCGCTACAGCAGCTGCTGGTTGGCCTTTTAAGGCCCTAGCTGGTGGGCTAGCAGCGTTTCTCTCTTAATTATTATCATTTACGCGCTTTTCGTTTCTCTCGTCGTTGCTGCGCCTTCTGCAGCAGCGTCTTGTGCACGGCCGTCACTTCGCCCGACTGCCGCAGCTCGTCCAACTTACGTTCTTCTCGCTTTTTTCTCGCATCATCCAATTTCAATCGCAATTTAAATGGCATTTTTTGTTGCTTTGGAGGAGGTGCGCCCAGCTGCGTCAACAAGTCTTCTTGATGGTTCCGCCGACTCGAACCCAACTCAGAGTTGGCATTGAATTCTTTGATGGTGCGCATGAAGGAACGCACTTCCTCCTTGTTCGTGAGGTCCATATCATCATATAAATCTCCAGCTTTTCGCTTCTTCGGATTGCTTTTGTCGGACGGCTGTTCTTTGGGTGTCGAGTTGGACGGACGACGGGGTTTGGTCGGCAGCCGAACGTCCTCCAGCACAAATCGCTCCACCTTTCCTGACATGCTATTGCACAAATCCCGTGAATTCAGAAGTTGAATGAGAGAGGCCAGTTGTTGTGGAAAGAGCAACACTGCGACCTGCCCATCGCGAGATGGTCGCCACGCGAAGTTTGGTTGGCCTGCTGCTGGCTATGGCTCATCGTCATCATACAC